>MU281416.1:0-146948 GCA_022385595.1 Xylaria palmicola
TTAATAATAAAAATTTTAAATATTATTTTTTTTTTTTTTTTTTTTTCTTTTTTTTTTTTATTTTTTTTAAAACCCCCCCCCCCCCCCCCCCCCCCTTGGACACGACTGCTAGCATTAAAGAGAAGCCAAAATAGCCATCTACCCCTTCAAGCTGAGGGATCCTTGAACTTTAGCGCAAAGACTGCAGCGCTACGCACTCTTCATACAGTAGATAACACCTTGCAATTTCTGATATGTAATAGTCTCTACATTACTGGGTCTGTTGCTATCCAGAGAAGAAACCAACACTTGTAGTAAGCCCTCGAAACCTGAGAGACGGGCATGGTATTTAGTCATATTTTCAAAACCCTCCAGTGCCGCCTTCTGCTCTCTTCATATGTCCAGAGACGTCTGCCAGTGCCGTACCTGTACTTTCCAAAGGCATAACTACCGACGACTTAACTAAACTACCTCGAGTTTCCGCCTATACATCTCTGCAGCCGCGTTGGGCTCGTTTACCTACGCGTGTGTCTTGCGCACTACGCCCACCTCGTTCCACGCCTTGCGCACGATAGCAGCCGCATCGTCGCCGAAAAGCTCCTCGGCCTTATCCACGGTGGCGTCGGCGAACTGGATGAAGGTGCATCTGGGAGGGATCTGGCCGCTCCGCATGGTCTCCCACCAGATCTTTCCAGCCTTCTCCCACCTGTTGTTATCATCGATCGTTAGCATCATCTGCGTTTTAAAATGGGGATCTAACGATAAAATGATAGCACCACGCCAAACACACTATGACCCCGTTATGCAAAGAGACAAACAAGGAGATGAGAGGGCCAGTTGACAGGGAGCAAAGGAAATCTAGGCCACTCACGAGTACCCTCCGAAGGCGACGGACGCGAGGTAGAAGGCCTTGTTGGGGATGCCCGAGTACAGGTGCACGCCGCCGTTGTCCTCCTGCGTGGCCTTGTAGTCCCGGAAGTTGTCGGGCTGGGGGTCCTTGCCGAAGCGGGGGTCGTCGTAGGCGGTGCCGGGGGCCTTCATGCTGCGCAGGGCGACGCCCTTGACGCCCGGCATGAGGCACTCCTCGCCGATGAGCCAGTCGGCGTCGGCCGCCTTCTCGTCCTGCACGCGCTGCTTCACCATGATGCCGAAGGTGTCCGAGATGTGCTCGTTGAGCGCCCCGCTCTGGCCCGTATAGTCGAGCGGCGACGTGTGCTCCGTCACGGCGTGCGTGAGCTCGTGCCCGATGACGTCCACGGCGTTGGTGAAGTTCCCCAGGAAGTCGTGCCCGTCGCCGTACACCACTGCAGCGCCAGTGTTAGCCGTCACCACCTTGGGATATTCTGCCTGTGTGTTTTTCGAATGTATGCTATAGCTGTTGGGGCGGGAACATATCTTCGAGAAGCATGTTATGCTCCTGAGGTGCTCAAAACAAGGGGCAAAAAAGACATTGGATAGCACTTACTCTGCGCGATCTCAGGGTCCCAGAAAGCGTTCTCATATTTCTTCCCGAAATGCACCGAGCTGATGACGTTCTGGTTCTTGTTGTCGATGGACTTCCAGCCGAAGATGTCGAGGTAGAACTTCAGCACGTTGCCGGCGTTGTCGTAGGCCTGGTTCACGCCGGGGTCGTTGACGGGCTTCTGGCCCTCGACGCGCACCACGGTGCCGGGGAGGTGGTCCTCATTCTGGTCGTTGTGGGCGTCGTACACGGCCCTGTACGTGGTCTTGGGCTTGGCCGGGGCCGCCGAGGCGGCGGCGGCGAGAGTCTTCTGCTGCTGCGCCGGCGCGATGCCCTGGGTCTCCTGGTACTTGGCCTGGACGCCCACGATGTGCTCCAGGTCGCGCTGGGCGCTGGCGCGGGTGTCCTCGTCCACGTCCTCGTTCTCGGCGATGTGCTTCAGCAAGACGTCGGGGATGATGCCCTGGGCGCGGTGAGGCGCGGCACCACCGCGCGACCCGCGCGGCGCCGTGAGCTCGGCGAAGACCCGCTGACGCTTGCTGATGTAGTTCTTGTTGAAGTCGAGACAGTGACGGGCGGATGTTCGGATCTCATCACTGTTGTGCTCACTCTCGGCGAGAGCGGCGAGGAGATAAGGGGGGACGACAGAACACACGTGGGGGCGATGAGTTGCCATGTTCACCTAGCAATATGGATGAGTGTACCTTGTATAAAGTGAATATCCTGTGCCAGTGTATGTGTGTAAGTTGAAAGCAATGTGAGCAAGGGTGAGCAACTTGAGCGTTGTTTCCGTGAAAGTGAACGGGCTTTGGAGGGGGAGAAAAGGGCTCGATTTATGTATGGCCGTTGACCTCGTACCACCAAATACGGCCGTAGCCATCTTGGGCGGTACGAGGTCAACGGACAGTCCAACGAGGGGGCTGCCTCGGAGGCAGCATTGCCACCATGTTATCTTAGGCCTCAGCTTAGCTGTTAGGTTCACAGGGCCAAGAAGTAAATCCTTGATGACCGGTGTGTACCACTACATGGTGGGATATTTTTGTCACGCCTCCTGAGCACTCCTCATATGAGAATGTCACTACACCTCCGCGGTCGCCTTGAACATGTGACCAATTCAACCTGAATGTTTCGAGGGGCAGGATCAGAGAGCCAAAAGCCCCAAACCGGAGGACCGTCCCCTCTAGTCTAATCATCCTCAACGTCATGATTTAGATAGTATGATACGTGGGGATGGGTTACGTGGCTTACGTCATTAAGAATGACAGATCTCCTCTGAAGAAGCCATTGGTCACAGCACCCCTGGTTGTAGTACAATCGTGGGGTATGGGTACGCTGTCATCCTGGCATGTCAGGACAAGGTGGCTGAGCGACAAGATGCCAACGGGGGCGTACTTCTGCAGCATCCCATTCAAAGGAGCCTGGTCACGTGGGCTCAGTACCTTTTCTATTTTTTCTTCTGAGTGTACTTGATACCCTTCTAAATCACCTCGGGTTCATTCTTCGTATATTCGTATATATATTTTGTTCAATACCTTAGTGTTTCCCGTCGTAGCCAAGACCTGTGTTGTTAGGTTGAAGATAGGCTAACCGAGAACAGACACATCTGCATCGAGGAGCGGCAGCCACAGGCTGCCGCTAACGATACATCGACTGCACCACGGTCGAATCAGCGTCTGCCTCTTCTTGTGATTGCCGGTGTCACGTCTCGGTGTCAGGGTAGCTCGCATCGTGAGCGGCGGCCTCGGGCGATGGGCACCACACAGCCCGCTGGCGCCATGTTTCACGCCGGGCCTTGTCTTGTGGTGGTGCGGGTGTGGTTACGGTTGCTGCGCGTGTTGGATATATGAGACAACGGGAAGCGAGAAGGCGGTCCGCCGAGAACGCGGCCACGAGATCACGGCAAAGCCTGTCTCAAAATAACATGAACCCTGCTTCCCTGTCCAGTTGGTAACCCGGGCACGACCCCTGTCTTTGGGCGGCGAGTAGGGCTGACGTACGCACTATAAACCCGCTTCCCTGCGCCTGGGACACAGCCTATCAGGAGTGCGGGATTCCTCTAAATAGGCAGTAGCCTACCTATCGCGTGCACAACACCATGAATACCGTGACACGATGATCTCGGTACGAGCTGTTAAGGTATCGAGGTGAAAAGAAAGGGAATAGATGAAGGCAAAAGAAAAAAAGATCAGAAAAATGAGAAAAGTGAAGCGTGAACCTTACTTACTTGCATGACTTGCATCGTCGATAAACGCCAAGACTCCTCCAACTCGCTACCTAATCCTCAGCTGATTAGACGCAGCTGCGAGGCGCGAGAGACGCACAGCTGCTACCTCTGGCTCGGGTCAGCTGGGGTTCGGTCACCCCGCTCCGTCGTGGTAGTAGATGATATGAACACATTCGTCCGCCCGCATCATTCACGGTGGCATTCGGGATCGATGATCACGAGTCGGCGGCACCTCATCATGCATGGCTTACCCGCCGCCCCCTCCAGTAGGTAGCTCAGGCCGGCCGGCCGGTCAGGTCAGTTACGTTTTGGCCTATTGGCAATTTGTGCCTCTCAGCCCGCTGCGACCCATCACTCATCCAGCCAGCTCCCTCCCGCGTGGGGGATCTTTTCTCACCGAGTAACTCATGCGTGTTTCACGAAAAGTCTCTTGGATTTACATACGGGCCTGATTGGCCAAAGAAGTATATACAATGCAATTGGTCGGGGATGCCGGGCGACTGCGCGGCGCGACGGCGGCAACACTCATTGATTTCACATCGCGTCTCCCTTGCCCGCGGCATCTCCCCTCTCCCCATCAGAGGTACGCCACGACGCCTGCGTTGCCCTCTCTCGCCTGGTCCGCATCGCCTCAGAAAGAAAGAGTCTGGCCGGCGTTGGACGTGACAGAGCTCTTGGCGTTGCCCGACCCGAGCAGCGAGTAGCTGTACGGGACGCTGGTGAGCGTCCCCGCGGGGGCCGAGTTGACGCTGCCGCCGAGGCTGACGTCCTTGGCCACGGCGTAGCCCGTTTCGTCGCTGTCGGCGAAGTAGATGGCCTTCTCGCCGCAGCCCTCGAAGACGGTGCTCTCGACGAGCAGCTGGGCGCCCATGCGCGTGTTGATGGCCGCGTTGACGTTGGAGTAGTACGAGTTGAAGATGTGGCCGGTGCCGAAGCGGAACAGGGGCCCGCGGCTGTTGAGGTTCTTGAAGTCTGCAGAAACAAGCGGTTAGGTGCTGTGCGCTAAGGTGAGTGGTCAAGAATGACGTACAGTTGTTGGCGTAGGTTACAGTGAGGTGACCGGTGTCCTCGCCGCTGTTGGAGTCGCTGTGGCCGACGAGAGAGGCTTTGTAGTGGTCGTGGAGGTAGGTGTTGGAGATGGTGACCCAATCGGAGCCATGGGTCACGTCGATGAGGCCATCATAATAGTCCTTGTCGTGGTCCATGTCGCTCGACACATCGCAGTGATCGACCCAGACATTCTTCGACGCCTGGATGGTGATGCCATCACCATTGTCCGCCAGGACTTTCGAAATCTTCATGTTCCGCACGATGACGTTGGACTGTTTGTTGATGCTGAGACCGATGCCGGTGAGGCCTGACCAGGTCAGTCTCGATACTTAAGTACCCCATGCACCACGGGATGCGCAGACTTACTCGAGCCGGACGCGCCGATGATGGACTTGTTGGAGGTCACCGACACTTTGGCAGACCCGGAGATATTGCCTTTCACAACGATGACAGACGCTCCATCAGCCTTCGCGGCCGCAGAGAACGCCGCGAGACTCGAGACAGTCGTCGTAGTGCCGCCTGCGCCACCCTTTGTTCTGGTAAAGGATCAGTACTGCTCCGTTTGGTTCCAGGGGGAGTGAACCCGTACCCGCCGTTCTGCTGAGCATAACCGATGTTGGCGGCGTCCGTGATAGTCGCTCTTTTCTCGACGGCGCGCGCGTCAAGCTCCCCATCTACAGTAGGGGTGGGTGACGCGGATACGCAGGCCGCAAGCAAGGCGACGGCGGCAGATGTGAACTTCATGATGGACAAATGGGCAAAAGGATAAGGGTCTCAAGTATGATGCTGTTTGGAGTCCGAGGGCAATCTGTCAAACTGTTCTTCATCTCTGCCCAGATGCTAGATATCTATCCTTATATACATGGCAACGCCGGGCATGTGCTTCCATACTTTTTAATTTTTCCGTCGTGTAGTCCGAGTTCACGGTCATCAACGATCATGTAGTATGTCGACGCGTGAATAGGACGTGTTAATTATCCTCGAATCAGCGCCGACTTTGAGATCTTCTATTACCCCAAAGAGGACACTCGCACCACGAGCACGTGGGTATTACCTAACAGATACCGCTCGCGCTCGGTAGTGATCGTCTGTTCTCAGCCTGTTTCAGACGTTCTGCCCTGGGATTTGCATATGAGGGCTCCCTTCCGCATTTGTGGGGATATAATTGTCGTTGAGCAAGCGTCGTGCATAGGGGTGAGCACTTACTGATCCTTGCTTGACCTCAATCTCCCCAGACCCAGTGCGTAGCTGGGTGGTCTAACCTTATTCCTACAAAGATGTCCACGGGAACACATCCGTCATTGATCGCCCACATCCCGGGGCTATCTAACTTAGATACCTAGTCTAACGACCGCTCGTTTCAGCCATGTTTCCCGGTTTAGGATATGTACAACGCCAATTCGATTTCAAGGTGCTGGGGCCGTGACTTTAATTCTCTCCCAATTTAAAAGTTTCAAAGGTCGAAACATTATCCTCCTGTCTATTGGATGCTAGAGTAGAAGCATTTGTTTCGATGGACGAGTCCAAGCGACACATCTTCTCGGTCAGGCTCTTGTGTTCAAACAGGCAGAATCGCGTCTCGGTAGTTATGTTGGTAACGGACGCCAATATCTGGGGTATGCATGGGGGGGTTACACTGAGTGAGTATTAGGAAGAGGCGCGGAATCGCATTGGTGCAAGAATACGAATGGGCGAGCAGAGACGATTTCAACTTCATCATTGGAGGAAAAAAGAGCTAGTGAGTGTGTTTGTACTGTCGCTCTGCACGGATGGTATCAGATAGATGACTTGGAGCTTGGCAATGTTCAAACCTAAGCCAGGGTATTGAAGTCCCCAAGTTGCCGTGCTAACAGATGGTTGACGACAAGGGCTGGCTCCTTAATTACCTACGTCCACGTCATGTCGGCCGACAATTGTAAGTAGGAATACCTAATGTATACCAAGCCATTAGCTTTTATAGCGGCACCGAAAACGGGAGAGTCGAGGATGGAAAGTGATTTGACTCTCACCACTTTCTCCTATCGAGTAGGTAGACGGCGTGCACCCAATAATGGCTGACATTGCAATGTCCCTGAATTGGGGTGAGGACGGGTAGTCGTTAACATATTGAGGGCTAGTTGCCATACAATCTATACCTAACCTTCTAATGATGGCTGGGACCAGTCGTAGAACTCGGGGGTATGAATTCGCTTCGGTTGGGTGCAATCCTGGGCGCTCCTGCACGACAGCTGTGCAAGCTGCCTCCTTGCGGTTACGTACCACAACGCAGGCGTCAGGCCGAGGAAGGACCATGAATGATATGCAAGAGGGACTGGTCAAGAGTGATGGCCGACGAGCTGCTTCAGCTGCAGCACGGCGCAGCATGTCGGCCATCATCAGTTGGGCCCGTTGCGGCTGCAATACGGATTGGTGGAAGGAGGAGGCGCCGCCTTCGGTACAGCAGTTGCAGTCTCGTAATGAACTCACTGCGTGATTTCTTACTTCAGGTTGATGAGAGTAGCATATGCTTCGGCTTGGCAGCAGCTTGCCCTTTTTCAATTAGACTAGGTAGTCGGACTGTAGTCGATGACATACATATCTGCGAGAAGAAGTCGGTACCTACCTACCGACACCTTGGAGTAATGGCCGCTACTGTCCACCGCACTGGCTCTCTTACGTCACCTTCCACAATGGCAAGAAGGCATGCTCATGTTCACCCTCATTGTGGAAAGAAGCTCACACAGATAAGGAACATACCGCCGTCGAGGAGGCAGAGACTGACCCCCTCACGCCTGCCTTTCGGTGAAGACCTCTGGTGGACGGCTTCCTTGAAAGTACACAGGCACTTCCTACTCCGACAGGCGTGGCTGCTTTCTTGTCTGTCTAGCAGTTGGCGGCGCTCCCACATTGGTCGGGCGCGATACGTCGACACAGAAGGCACTCGAAAGAGGAGGGAGCAGGAGCAAGCATCGGGAGCAGGTGGTGCGAGTTTGCTTTTATCTCCTCAGGTTTCTCGACCCGTCCGTCTCCTCTTCTCGCTCATCTTCTCTTCTCCCAGTTCCAAACCACATCTTGGTACCACTGCCACCACCCCATTGCTAAAACGGTATTCTTCCCATTTTGAGGCTGCTAGTCTCTTCAATCGTCTGCAAACGAAAACGACATCCAACACTCAGACATACACTCGTGTTGTCCAGCTTCCCAGCACAACCCAGACCAGATAGCTCTTTTTTGCCCATCACTTTTTAGTCCAGACACCCCAACATGCTTCGCATGCTGTTTCTCGCCGCCTCGGCTCAAGCCTTAGGGGAGAGCTTTACAGTTTCCGTCTACGACTCCCGCTGGACAAACACACCAGACACGATACATGCCGCCAGCGGGTGGTTTGAGACTGGGCTCCCAGGACCGGCAACTAAATGTCCTCTGTCGGATCCTACTGGCTGCCCACCCGTGTATGGCACACTCGTGACCAGAAATATGGGTGCTTTATCGGTATGTACTATCGGATTGACAGAATGATCGAAGCCAACGCGAAACCCTTCCCCCTCCTACTCATGAATATTCCACTGCTCACAAATCTATAGGTTTCAGTGGCTGGCGGCCAGGGAATTTACATCCAGCCCGATGGAAAAGTCACGTACGGCAAGCCCCACCAAAGTTTACCGTTAGATGGTATAGTCAATGGCTGGCATCACAAGGTCACCGCAAGTGGACGAGACGTGGTCGATTATGATGACGGTAACGGCCACAAGGGCCTTGTCCTCTGTCCCCAGGGGGCGTCCACAAAGGCACTATATGCCAGGACCCCAAACTTCCATCTATATGGGTGCATTGAAATCGAGGGGTTATGTTTGACTGAGTCGGAACACTCGAATGGGGCCTTCCAGTACGAGTAAATGCAGGGGAAGGGGTTAGACTTGATTGAAGGCGAGAAGATCCTGTTTGTCTGGTGTTGTTCTGCTCGATTACAGTCCTAGGCACTCCTCATTATGGTTACTCAGTATCGGAATTACCAGTATTAATTCAATTTCATCAATACATCCATCCTCACTAACAAGATAAAATCTGCCCACCACCGTCCCAGATCGCAAGTTACACAAGATGCCGGCGCCTAGTAAGCCGCGTGCTAAGTTGAGGATCCTTTGGCTATGACTCAGCAGGTAGCGTTCGTTGCTGTACAATGATAAGAACCGCCATTCCGGCTCATTAATCAAGTAATAGCTCAACATCGAACTCATGGTCGGTCCTCAGCTGATACTCGGGCAGCGTTGCCGGCCCACAGCTCCCCGTTCCGAGGCCATGGTGGAACCAGTCGAAACGCACGATATAGTCATCGCGCTTCCGCGCCCGCAGCTCGTGAGGATGGGTGCACTCATCAATGTCTTTCGTCGTGTACGGCATGACGGTGAAGCTGGCGCCTTCGTGGCCCCCGAAGCGCGCGCGCAGCAAGCGACCGTCCACGCCCTCGCCGTACTCCTCGCGGAGCTCGACCCAGCGCACGTCGGTGCGGTTCCCGGCCTCCTGGGGGAACTCGTAGTGGTGGAACAGGGAGTTGGCGGGCCAGCCCCAGGTGTTGACGAGCTGGGACCGCTTCTTGTCGGCGTACGACTCCTGCGGGCCGCGGCCAAACCACTCGACGATGCGGACGCCTCGCAGGCCCAGGGTCAGGCCGAAGCGCGCGAACGTCTCGGGGAGCAGGCGGCCCCGGGGCCGCGCGCGGACGCGCACGCCGCAGTGCGCCGCGGTGATGGTGTAGGTCGTCGTCGCGTCGACGCACCAGGCGAGCACCGGCGGCGCCACGCGGCTGCGGACCTCGATGACGCAGGCCGCGTCCGTCTCCTCGATGCGCAGCTGCGTGAAGTGGTCCCGGGCCTGGTGGAGCCGGGCGTCGCGCCACTGCTTCCCGAAGGGGCCGCCGCGGTCGTTGTCCGTCAGCGCGCGGTAGAAGTCCAGCGTGAACGGGACGGTGAGGAGGTTCAGCTGCGGGTTCGCGGCCTGCGATAGGAAGGCCAGCGTCCCGGCATTCGTGTCGAAGCCGAACGTCGTGCCGTTCGCGATCGTGGCGTAGATGTAGTCTTGTTCGCGGCGGATGACGGGGCGGTCCGCGGGCGGTGGTGCCAGCGCTTTGATTTGGAGCAGCGACTTGGGCGGAGTGAGTTGCAGCTGTCCCCGGGCGACGATGTGGTTGGGTGGCGCCCACCTCGAATCGGATCGCACGGTGAAGTTCAGCTGCAACCAGGCTTCCGCAGCGAATGTCATGATGCCACCGATGATCAGGGTTGTCTCGGCGTGCGGTTTGACACCTGACGGGATGGCAACGTTTCGCCCGATGTATTGGGCTCTGTCGGAGATGACCTCCCAGTAACATTCGAGATGGTCTAGAGTGAGGAAGTCGTAGCGGTTGACAATCTTGACCATGTTGCCATCAATAGCCAGAACTTGGACGGGCTCGATGGCTTTGCTGTATTCTGACAGGCCGGGACCGGGGAAATGTTGAGAGTCACACAGGCCGTCCATAACGAAGTTGTAATCGTTCGGGTCATCGCCGAAGTCGCCGCCATAACCGTAGAACTTCTGTCCATCTTTCGTCTCGGTGAGCAGACCATGGTTCGCCCATTCCCACACAAACCCGCCCATCAGCCTCGGATACTTGTAGAAGGCCTCGACGTACTCCTGAACGGCACCTGGGCCATTACCCATGGCGTGGGCAAACTCACACATGACAAATGGCTTTTCCCACTCTTTCTCCTCGGCATACTTGACCATTTCGTCCACAGGTGTGTACATCCGACTGAAGATATCGGCTGTCTGCGCGTCCTTGTCCCCCTCGTAATGGATCAACCGCGTTGAATCGATCTTCTTGATCGCGTCATACATAGCCTGATGATTTCTGCCGTAGAACGCCTCGTTGCCAAGAGACCACATGATGACGGAAGGGTGGTTCTTATCACGCATCACCATTTGGAGTGCGCGATCCACGTACGCTTCTTCCCAATCAGGGTTATCCGACAGATAGCTGGCAGGGTCACCACCTACGCTTTCGAATCCATGACATTCGAGATCCGCTTCATCCATGACCCAAAACCCGAGTTTATCTGTCAAGTCGTAAAACTTGGGATCGTTGATGTAGTGGCAAGTGCGGATCGCATTGATTCCAAAGCTCCTCATCAACGCAAAGTCCTGAAGGAGGGCTCTGTATGGAACAGTCCTACCGGATTCGGCATGGTGCTCGTGTCGGTTGACGCCGCGTATCTTGATGGGGTTTCCATTAACGCAGAATACGCCGTTGATGAGTTCAGTCCGGCGAAATCCAACATTATGAGTGGCAAACGCATCGCCAAGGCGGACAATGAGCGTATACAGGTACGGCGTCTCTGCCGTCCATTTTTCTGGGCTGCTAATACGATGTGTGAACTTTCCAGCTGTTGAGTCTAGAGCGTGCTCTTGACTGATAATAGGTTTCCCCTCGTGGTCAAGAAGTTTCAATGACACTGTCTCACCGGGACTGTTCACATTGATATCCACGACTAGATCTGCATTTAGATAATCATCGTCTAGAAGTGTTTGAACATGAAAGTCTTCGATATGAGATGAAGGAAACGAATGCAGCCAAACGTCTCTGAAAATCCCACTCAACCACCATTGATCCTGATAGAAGCGAAGTGATTTAGTACTGTTCCATATAGGGCAATTAGATCTTACTCACTTGGTCTTCAATGTAGCTTCCATCACACCTCTGATATACCTCCACACATAGGGTGTTCTCGCCGTCCAGTTCGAGGAAAGCAGAAACATCGAACTCGCTGGGGTTTCTTGAGCCTTGCGAGTAGCCAACTTCGCGGCCATTCACCCAGACAGTAAACGCAGCATCCACGCCCTCGAATCGAAGTCTCCATTGGCTGCCATCTCTCAGGCGGTCTGGCACTCCGAAACGCACGATGTAACGGCCGCATTCGTTGTCGTCGTATGGTACGTGAGGTGGATTCACGGGAAAAGGGTAGTTCACGTTGGTATACTGAGGACCCTTCCCGAAGCCCTGACATTGCCACATGCCCGGGACCTGGATGAGTTTCCAGTCACTGTGATCGAAATCGGGCTTATAGAAATCGCGCGGCCCCGCGAAGGGGCTCACTGACAGATGAAAGCCCCATGTGCCGGAGAGAAGGACTGCACGAGACTTATTGTTCACATCGCCGGAAAGGGCATCCTCCTCTGTGTTATATAAGTGGAAGTGGGTTCGAGGTGGCAGTGTGTTCTGATGAATAACGTTGAGGTTGCTCCAGTTGGGGAGGTGACGCGGCTTGACTTCCGAGGCAGCCGGCTCAGCGTGACTCGAGGTCTCAGCCTCTAAGTCGGAGGTAGTGAGCTGCAAGTCCACGTGCAGGCGATCGCGCTCCTGGATGACCCTCCGATTTCCCCGGCGACTCCTGATACACAGCTGAGATGCTGAAGACATTGTGTATCGGTTGTTTTGAAATAGGCAGCAAGGGCAAATGAACGGATATACCACACTGATAGCAAAGTTCGGGAAATCTGAGGGCTGAGGTTGCCTGTCTTATGGCTCTCTAATGGGACAAACGCATTGGGTATGTGCAAGTTTTGAAGTAACAGATGACGAGCGACAATTGAAGGGCTGACTGACGGACCAGCTCGATAAGGGCTGGTATCACGATGAAATAAATGATTAAGGCTCAAATGCACGCGTAGACATCCTGTTGGAAGAAACAAATTTGCCGATGGTATTGCTTCAAGCCAGTCGACTGTGAGGCAAAGCATACATCACACCAGCACTCATTTCATCGCCCTCGTGAGCGTGGCCAGCGTAATCAGAAATGTGGAGGTTGGGGCGGACACGGTGGGATCGATCGGCGCACGCCACAGCCGGCATCTCGTGCCTCTATAGGACATAAAGTGTACGTCATTTAGTACAATTCGGGTCGTACAATCGAGCCGTAAGGGGAATTACGGGGCGCTGTCGCGACGGCCAGGCTAACCCAGGGAGGTAGGTACTTAGGTAGGTACCTATAGGTAGACGTTCGGCCTCCTCTGCTGGTTTTCGAGCGTTTCCCCGCGGAATGGGAGGGCATTCATAAATATTCCATCTCGTTATGAAAGGAAGAAGATGAGGATGATAACAAGAATAGAAATCAAGATAGGCAATAAAGATGATCATCGTTGCTCCTGATAGATAGCATTTATTGGTCTTGAACAGAAAATGGTTCTAGAGTCGGGCTTGAGGGGCACATCTCACACTAATGTAATGTACCTTGTAAATCTGGGGGTGTGAAAACGTCTCTAATTGGACCGCTTCCTCACGTCTCGGGCCAGTTACCTAACTCTTCACATGCACCAACTTCCATCTCGCCATTAACACAAGATACTTACTTAAGTATGTACGGAGTATGTAGGTGCTATTATATCACTAGATGCTATAGGGAAGGTACGAGGCATAGCGAAGAAAGGGATATCTCATACCTTACCTTAGGTTAGGTAGTGACTAAGGCCACCGAAGTACGTCTAAGTACGCAGTACCTAACGCAGTACCGCTACTCTCCTACGATGTCAATACATCACTCGTTCCTCGCACAACGCCTTGTACGCTGAGTATGATCGACCCCTGCTCAAGTTGGTCACGTCTATCTGATGGTGTCGACTTCGTCCCCCTCTCGGGGCCAAGACCATCAGGGCTTGCGTGTGTGCGAGGGGCCGGGGACAAAGGAGGCTTAGCCCAGGAGGGTTGCACCGCAGCCGATTCGGTTTTTCATCGTTCGTCCCCCGGGTCGCATGTTCATGGGCCTTTTTGCCCTTTGCCAAGGACCACTCACACCGGAGTGCTTGCCTGCCCCGGGTTCCCCAATAACCCCATCTAGCATGCATCTCCGCATTTCAAGACACTTTGTCCCAGGCTCCCTGGCCATCGGGGAACCGAAGTAATTAGCTTGGCCTTTGCTTGCTACCTCCGGTAGCCAGATCCCGTGTAGACGGTATAGCTCGCCCCAATACCACCCAATTGGGCATGGAAGGCGATGCGGTCGGAATGATATTGACCGAGCGATGTCACGTATAAGCACGAGGAGGCCCGTCGTGTAGCCATTCCCAAGTTTTCTTTGATCGTGCTACACGCTTTCTCCCGTATTTCTTGAGCTTGGAGCTGTTCGAGTCTGTCACTGCTCCTCAAGTCTGTCGCCAAGGACCCCTTGGCAACTATGGCGCCCAACATGGATGGCGACCTCAAGCGAATGGACTCAGTCACCGATGAGAAGCTTTATGGGGAGACTCGAGAGATCAACGCCGCCTCGGCGGCCCTCGAGGCCGCCGTTGCCCAGCAGAAGCCCAAACTCCTTTCCCCGAGCATGCTCCAGCTATACGTGATCATGGGTATCGGTTATCTGGTCTCGACGATGAACGGCTTCGACAGCTCCCTGATGGGCGCTATCAATGCCATGAAGCCTTACCAAGAGACATTTGGGCTGGACGGCGCAGGCTCAACTACTGGCATCATCTTCATCATCTACCAGATCGGGCAGATAGCGTCATTCCCGTTCTGCGGTATGATCGCCGATGGTTTGGGTCGTCGATGGTGCATATTCATCGGCTGCTTCATTGTACTAGTCGGAACCGCCGTACAAGGCTCTGCCCATCAGCTGGGGCAGTTCATTGGAGGCAGGTTCATCCTTGGCTTCGGGGCGTCTATCGCTTCCGCGGCTGGACCCGCGTATACCGTCGAGTTGGCGCATCCAGCTTATCGAGGCACTATGGCCGGCATGTAAGGGACACTCTGTTCGATGTAAGCTGTCTGCGTTATTGACTCTGAATCTGTTGGCAGGTACAACAACTTTTGGTGGGTTGGAAACATTCTCGCAGGCTGGACAACTTATGGAACCAATTTGTAAGGGAGCACTGGCCTTAATCGATACATTCCTGGACTAATAACTTATAGACACATTAACACTTCTTGGGCGTGGAGAACTCCAACCATCGTCCAAGCTGGAATCCCCGCTGTTGTTCTTGTTTTTATTATGTTCTTCCCCGAAAGCCCAAGGTGGCTGATTCACCACGACAGGTAAGTCGAGCAGCCTCGGTTGAAATGAGAATGAATAAATGGGCTGATGCGAAGTAGAGCAGATGAGGCACTTGCGATCTTCGCCAAGTACCACGGCGAGGGTGATCCTAACTCCCCGCTTGTCCAGCTTCAATACCGCGAGATCATCGAGGAATACCAAGCATGCAAGAACGACAATCCGTGGTGGGACTTCCGTGAACTGATAAACACCAGAGCTGCTCGTTATCGCTTGGCCATGGTCATTGGCATGTCTTTCTTGTTAGTAAATCCAAGACGGCCCCTTTTCCGAAATACATGCTAATCGCGACTATCTCAGCGGACAATGGAGTAAGTATACTGCTCTTCTGCGCAAGAATTATCGTCTCAACTTACTGACTTGGGGGCGACAGGCGGCAACAACGTAGTGTCGTATTTCCTAGTATGTAAATCCCCGAATCTAGATACTACTCACAGAACCTAACACGCCACATAGCCCGAGATGATTGAAGCCGCTGGCATCACCAACACGAATACACAACTCCTCATCAACGCTATCAACCCCATATTCTCGCTCCTCGCGGCCGTGTACGGAGCAACTTGTCTTGACAAGCTAGGCCGTCGCCCGATGATGCTATGGGGTCTGGCAGGCTCTTGTGTCTTCTACATCCTCCTCACCGCCTTCACCGCCCAGACGACCAACCACCCGAGCCTCTCGTACGGCACCATCGTCTCGATCTACCTCTTCGGGATCTGCTTCGCGTGGGGCTTCACGCCGCTACAGACCCTCTACGCCGTCGAGTGTCTCGGCAACCGGACGCGAGCCAAGGGGTCCGGTCTCAACTTCCTGTTCCTGAACATCGCCATCATCGTCAACACCTACGGCATCAGCATCGGCATCAAGGTGATTGCATGGAGATTATACGGTTCGTAGAAAAAGCCTCCAGCCCAACCAGCCCTTTTGTTCGTCTTTAAACGTTTTAGTTTAGCTAACGTGATGCTCTGTAGTACGTCCCGATCCGAAAGCAACGGGGGCTTCTCGTTCCCTTATTTCACTCTCATATCACCCATATCACCCATATCACCCATCCCCGCCCAACATTCAGAGCTCAGCACTAACTGGCAAATCATGATTCGCAGATCGTATACATCGGCTGGATCGTCGTCGAGATGGTCCTCATCTACTTCTTCTTCGTCGAGACGGCGGGCAAGACGCTCGAGGAGCTCACCGAGATCTTCGAGGCCCCGAACCCGCGCAAGTTCAGCACCCGCAAGGTCAAGCTAGAGGTCACGAGCACCGGCGAGGTCGTCGGCATCAGCGACGCCCACCAGGCGTGAGTAGGCTTTCCCGCATGTCTTGCCTTTTGTCACACGCGTCTCGGGGGGTGGATGGTCTGCTGGATATAGTACCTATCTCACCGTATAACTATGCTATCTACTTTATCTATTATTTGTGGTAGATAGGGGAACAGCGCTTCAACGTTTCGTAATTAATAGAGTTGGTGAATGGATTATGTGATCTCTCTCGAGTGTCCGATATCCCACGAACACGTCGAATTTCTCCAGCTTTGGATCAGATATTCTGCGTACGCTCATACAGGGTCGAGAGAGGTGCAACTCGATTTTTCTATAAGTACCTACCCATTCACTCCGACTAGATAACCGAACGCTACAATGACCCATAATTCGCATTGCTCTACGAGACAGACAAGGGATTCATATTGCTATATCATGAGAAGGCATCCATTCGTATTAAATCATATCACTTCGTTATCTAACCTCAAGTTTGTACTCAATACTTGATAGTTCTATGGTAGGAACATGGATGCAGGCAGCACCTGTTTTGTTGACCTCTAGTTTAAAACCCAGAGAGAAAACGCCGGTGGGGCAACCAGAAGCGGCCTCGCCCGATGCACCAATGTAACAAGTGTACTCTAGAACGCCGCAGTTCCCTGACCCAACTTTTGCCTATAGGATAGTTCCAAACCTGATACAAGTTAGCACAGCAAATCCTACAAGCGCCTAAATCGGGAGAGAAGTAAGCCTTACCCAAAGGTCTTCTTGATGGACCTGACATAATATTCATCCCAGTTCCGCTTGGTGACTTCCTCTTGCCCAATAGGAACACCGGTCCATTCAACGCGCATGACTGTCACGCCATCCACGTCGTTCTGATCAAAGTTGAGGGTCTGTTGCGAATAATGTCCAGCTGGCCACTGCTGTAGTCGCCAGGTCTGGACGATCTTCGTTGGCTCTTGCAGCTCCTTGTATTCACCAGCAACGTTTCCATCAAACAGCTCCCACGAGCCACCTACTTTGGCTCCATCGAATCTCTTCGGAGGGGCTCGCGTGAAAGCGGCTAGCCTTTGCGGGTCGGTGAAGGTCTGGTATAACTGTTCGGCTGTCGTTCTGAATTCCTCCTGCTCCGACAAGACCGTTGTGTTCACAATGCTGCCAGCATTCTTCTGTGTGCTAGATGCAGCATTCGACTTTACCGCCGCGCCGGTAGGGACATGGTATTTGGGCGTTGAGAACCCGCTTGATGGATTGGAGCCGGCAGAATGCTGGATGTCTTTGCCATGCTCAGCAATCAGGGCAGGCCCGAGCTTCAAGAACTCCTGCCGCAACTGCGGGACCAGTTTGGAGCGGATGAGATCTTTGACGGGCTGCTTCTCCTTCGACTCGGAATGAATATCGATGTCGAACTGCAGAGTTTTAGCAACTGCGCTAGGTCTAGGGATTGCAGCAGATACGTACGACAAACTCGTCTTCCGCCGTGTCATGGGCGACTTCAGGTACGGTGATGGTTCCCGAAACGTTATCTGCCTCCGGCGCAGAACCTATGAGCAGTCAGGGACGGGTTCTCGCGCAGGCATGGATACCTGGATAGTAGCGAATAAGGTCGTACCTGAGTATTCAAGCACAAGCTTGACATCGAAGATGGTGATGACCTTTCCCTTTCGTTGACTGACATCCACGTCGCCGTCCATGCTGAGCACCTTGCTGATCTTGGCTGTAACCTCCCCATCTTGGGCGGAGAGCTGGGGCAGGTTCTCCTGGAACCAGTCCTGCGCCCACTGCGAGGTATTCTTGCTGACCCAATGCCAGTTGTTGGGATTGTGAAGGGCCATTGTGACGCAAGCTGCAGTATCGACGTTCGACAAGAAGTATTTGGAGATGCTACAAGCGAGAAGCCGTGTCAGCAACCGTCAGCGCGCAGGGGATCATGCAAAACTGGGCGAGACAGGGCCGAACAGGGCAGGCGTTTGGTATCAGATTACGGTCTCAAAGGACCTCAGCATATTGGTCATCAATGAAAGGGAGTACAAGTCGCTCTATGACTGGTGCCAGCTGGTGTGATCATCAGGAGAAACGCCGCGGAGGTGGGAAGCGGAAGCAAGCTCGAGGAGACAGCAACCCCCACGAAGGATGGGAGCGCATGTGAGCGCATGCGAGGTCGGCTCAGCCCGCATTCGTTGCCGAGGCGAGAAGGCATGCCATCGACAACAAAGCAAGCAAAGGAGAACAATGCGCAGGACAGACAGACAGACGGATAGCGGAACAGAGAGACACGGACTCACCAATGGCAATGAATGACAGATGGACGGGACGAGGCAAGACGAGGGAGCTACTCGGTTGTCATCCGGTGAGCGTGGGAGGCAGAAGATGGTGGGAGAAGGGTCGGCATGGGGGGCCTGCAAGCCGACTGACCCTTTTGATGGGAAACGCGAAGCCGCCGAAAGCTCTAGAAATTCCTGTGTCAACGGAGCCTGTCAGGGTATTTAAAGCCTGGCAACGTTGGTCAAGCTGTGCAGGATTTGCTGGGAGGGGGCCGAGTGGAATGGGGCTCTCTCGTCGGTTCGGTTCAACGTCGGACCGCCGACCTCTAGTGGTGGGGCTGTCTCATGCCTATACGCGCCAAATGCCAAATATGACATAGCCAGCGCAGGTTTGATGGTAGTACGGAGTACAATTAGCACAATTAATTAGTTAGATAGTACTCGTGAGAGTGAATCGGGCAAGGGCTCAGTTAGGTAGGTACCTATTCCACTCTTTTGCCCGGTTATTCACCAAAGTGTACAGTAGTTGGCAAGTGAGCGTCAGTAAGACATCAATGCAACAGTGCTCACTGTCAAGCGAGCGCGAAATACAAGTGTCCATACGCTGGAGTAATGAGAATCAAGGGATAATGGATAAGTTGTCTATCAGCTCTCAGTTCCCTGCTCAGGCCTTTCGCGTCTCACACCTTTCTCTCTACCCTTGATAACGTAAGCGTGCCCATCCCCGCGACCCATATCGGCGCTCACGCATACGGTGTACCGTAGGGCTGGAGGTGGATGCCGTCGATATCCATATACCCGTACTTCGACCCGTCCGCATTGTTCGCCATGTCCTTGATGAACTGCTGTAAAGCCTTGTCAAAGGCCTCCTTGTGCTCTGGCCTGCCCAATTCCAACGGCTCCTTATCTTTGCCGACAAGACGTATCCTGACAGAAGGTACCAAGGTTAGCAAAGGCGCATTCAAGCAGCTTTCAAGAAAATCTCGACTATTGCCGACCGATCCCAACACCGGGAAGAGAGAAACCTACTGAGTACCCGCAGCAATGTTGCTAAGCCCGAAGTCTTGCTCGTCAATCCCGTTGTCGACGGCGCTGTTGACCTTGCCCTCGAGTATTTTCTTGGCGAGGTCAAACTCGTGCGTGACCGGCCGAGCCAGCCCGATGCCGTGCACTGTCTTGAGCGCCTCCACCATCGCAGCTGCGGTGCGAAGCCCACCCGTGACGTAGACCTTGGTCTTCTTCAGTTGCGGGACGATCATCTCGGCAAACTCGATGAAGAAGGCCTCGCGTTTCTTGGTGCTCTCCCGCTTGTGCACGAAGCCTAGTGCTTGGTACGTGCCACCGGAGAGCTCGACAAAGTCCAACCTGTGTTTCTCGAGCTCGACGCAGAGATCCCGGCAGTCCTCCGGTGTGAAGCCTCCGTTCTGGAACTCGACGCTGTTGAGCTTGATACCGATGATGAAGGACTCGTCCGCCACGCGCTTGCGGATCTCCTCTACGATCTCGAATATTATGCGAGCTCGGTTCAGTAGCGACCCACCGTACTCATCTGTTCTCTTGTTTGTGGTCTGCGACAGAAACTGTGCGATCAGATAACCACTGCGGCCTGTTAGTCGGAAACGCTGGCACGGTGCATCTGTTGAGGAAGATTGTATGGACTTACTGGGCACCGTGGAGTTCGACTCCGTCATATCCAGCTTTGTGCAAGTACTCGGCAGCGTAGCCAAAACTCTCAACTACATCCCTAATATCGGCTTTTGCCATAGCTCGCGGCTTGGCGAAGGTCATGCCTATCACCACTCCTTCGAGTTGGACATCACTAGCCGAGACTGGGTGCTGTTGGACGTCATCGGAAACCTGACGTCCTGGGTGGGACAGCTGAGCAACAACAAGGCTGCCGTGAGCCTTGGCCTGCTTGCCCATCTCCTTGAACCTCTCGAAACGCTCACCCGAGAAAGGTGCGTTTTTGGGGATGATAGGGTTACCCGGTGCTTCGAGCTGGTCGTAGTACAGCATGACATTGCCCGTCAAAATCAAACCGATGCCACCATCGCCCCATCGCCGATACGTATTGACGAGCTCCTTTGACGGAACCCCGCGCTTTTCCAGGTCTTTCGGATCCCACGACGACAGTCGCTCAGTCATTGCCCCCTTGAGAAAGCGATTGGGAGCTGTCCTTCCGCTAAACGCGAAATGCAACGGCTCCCCTAAAGGAGAGGGGTCAACGTCTGGTGCGGGTATACGTTTTGACGCCATGATATTATAGAAGGCTCAGGCAGAGCAATTGAACAAGTGAGGAATTAAAATACCACTGGATTGGCGTAGGAGAGACGACACAAGGCTAACGGGCCAAGATGGCAACGCCCTTGGGTATTCTTAACCTTAGATGGAGGATCTGTGTAAATTCAACACCTGTCCAGGTACCCGGCACACCCACTGTGAGTGCTACATAGCTCGAGGGGATTATATAGGTGGCGTTGGGGTGTTTTATGGGACCTACTAGCAAAATGATGAAGGTACTACTTGAATATCGCACGGAAGTCCGGTACTACTTCCACTAACAAGGGGAACTGCCGATGTCAAGGTCCACAAGTGGCACCAAAACTGACCAAGGGCGCGGAAGGGTTCTCTCAATGATGTCAATACAGTCAAGCTTTTAGTCAGCCGCTAAACATATAATGGAGTCGCGTTAAAGGCTCCGTTACAGCAGGGGAGGCGATTTATAATATCCAGTGATAAATCAGCCTCCACGGAGGCGCATTTATAATGCCTGGTGCTTTCCCGGCCTCACATGTCAAAACCAACGTATAAACTATTCTAGACGAGATGCTACATGACACCCCATTCGAACGCAGTAGCCTCAGTTTAGGTTGATGAGCCTTCGTCGGCTTAAACGCTCGGTGTTGTGATAGCCTCGGTAGAATGGTTCTAGCACCACTCTTCGGGACAATATTGATCCTAGATATAATATTAATAAGCTCAAGTTGCATACCTAGCAAACCAAACGCCGAGGTAGTTAGACACAGCGCAAAGCTTGCTGCCTTACTTTATAATCTTGTAGTCTGGATAATGCTGTCTGAGATAATTTATAATTACATCAGACAGTATCACGTCCGCGCGATAAAAGTAATGAAGGTAATTGGAGGAAGACTCAGGCCACAAGGCCTCCTACCTCCAGCATAAACAATAAGCCATGCAATCAACAAACCGTTAAGGTGCTTAACCGGATTAGATAGTGCAAAGAATGGTTAAGTCGCCTGACTGGGATGAAGGAGAACCACGGCCACTTTACCCCCTAAGAGAGTCATTGTCTGAATAGACTATAGTTTCAAGACGTTGAGTCCAAGCCTATTGGATCCGGGGCGGTCTTGGCGATTCCGGCCGTGCGATAGATAAACCTCCGATCATGGCCGGAACCGTGGCTCCTCCTAGCTATCTTGCCTGTTGTGTGCTATAATATCATTGAGCTAATAAGGAAGCTAATGCAGCATGGGTAAAAGGTGATCAAACCCTGCTCAAGGAACCTCTGATGACATTCAATAAGACGAAATTTATATATATCTGGTGACGTTGTCAAGTCATGATACACCGGGTAACCGACTCTCTTGCCGGTCAAGTACTTAAGTACGGAGTATTGATATTTCTCGTTCATTCACTGCCACATTGTAATGATTAATTAATGATAAGAGTCGCATCTTTTGCGCTTGGAGTCTAGCTACTCTGGAGTTGGATTGACCTACATAGTAGGTAGTTCTTCATTTATAGGACTTGTCCGTCCAACTTCTAACAATTGGATTTCCCATTTCTACCTAATCAGTTGCAACCTCACAGTTCATTTCCCCAACCACTTGAAACGAACCACCGAGCTCCATGAGCCGAAGCACAGACACACTACCTACGTGACGACCTCGGGCTAACTGACCGCATCCATGCATCAAGATGGGGCACAACTCCGCCAAACGGGAAAGTTTCCTCTAGCGTCGTCACAAACCCACCACCTACAACGAACGTACCGCACTTAGACCCGAGATTACCAATCACATCCCATCAACCAAGCGGCTCTTTGGTCTAGAGGTATGATTCTCGCTTTGGGCGCCCCGTGCATCTCACGATGCTCGAAGCATTCCCATGCTCGTTTGCGAGAGGCCCCGGGTTCGAATCCCGGAAGAGCCCGCATCTACAGTCACAAAAGCATCAGTGGTTTAGTGGTAAAATCCATCGTTGCCATCGATGGGCCCCGTGTTCGATTCACGGCTGATGCAACTTTTTGTTGGGTTCACATTGCACGGCGACAGGTGACGATAGCAGCACAAGCTGTAACTATAGTCAAACACACGAGATCGCAACTGTGGAATATCCTTGCCAGTGGAAATGAGGCAATACCGCCTTTTTGCAACGGGTTCCTTGAACGTTGACGACAGGTAAATGTGTACCAATAAGCTTATTGCTCAAATATATGTTCGTTATTTAAACATAGGTACGGGAATAATATTAACCGGTGATCAGCTAGGAATGAATGCATATCTTATGTAGGCCATGTTTAGTATATTATTAAGTTCTTTCATGTTATCAACTTAGGTAAACCATATTTATTTATAACAGAAACCACAATAAAGTGACCTGCAAGTCCAATTTATAAGTCTGATGTTTCTTACTACCTTCGACATCCAACCGCTACTGCCCCTAGGTTGGGCATCTTATGTTAATCAGGCATCAGACACGGGTAGTCGACAATGTAGCTTAATCTTAGTGTCGATCCCTGTCAAACGAGCCTCTGCCTAGCAAGCACAGATGTGGTCTCGCGGAGGTATGGCGAGAGATCACGTGGAAGATTAGACCAGTGCTCCTCTCAACTAGACAGATCTGTTGATCATGTATTCGGATGATCTCTCAGAAGGAGAGATCTATGTAGAGGGGGTTGCACCCCCGATTTATACACAAAAGAGATCACCTGACCTGGTGCCTGAGTGAGCCTTCTTCCTTGGAGACCCACATATACGTGACATGTGGTCTCAAGATATGAACTTTGGAAATGCTGACATAGCCACCACAAGTCAAAGCTCCCTGACTGCATATCTCTGAGACACTTCAAGAACAAGTATATTGTTAATTCCTAGATTTGACTAAATAGCCTATAATCTGCCTGTCGCAATCCTTACTGTCGGCGGTTCTAGTTCGGACTTATCGATCTTACACAAAAGTCCAAGCTCCGCCTTGGACGGCAGAGTTCGCCGGCCAGCACTTTTAGGCTGTGGTATGCACTGCTATTCAGTAGTCCCTCAACACCCTGCAGCTCGCCATAAACAATATTGCTTGCAAAGGGTACCTTTGCAGCTGGCTTCGTTATACGCACACAAGCTGAGGAAGCTGAATGTGATAGGACGGGTAGTTGAATATGCTTAAGCGAAGGTCTTAGACATAGAGCCCAAAATGGAAATGGCTAGCGAAGACAGCTGAGGCTATTTGGACTGTCTCCGAGGCTACCGTGATGTCGTATTAAACTACTGACTTGATAGAAGACCTATCCTCCAAGCCCCTCGATCGCGGTCCGTTGTAACAGGTTTAGATTATGTCAGGTGGTTATGTCACGGAGTGAATAGATAGACCTGTCTGCAGCCAGGGAGGTAAAAGGAGGGTAGTAGGGGGTCAATAAGGTGGTCAGATTGATTCCTGAACCTCCCAATCCAAGGGCTCGGAGGGTTCTACTCCTATACATATCCAATAAGCCACTATTCTGACCCCATAGGGTCCCTGGGACCTAGCCCGTTACACTGTTCCCTGACAGATTACCACCCTTGGATGCGAATAAGGACATATGCGGGTTTAGCTGAGACTACCCGTACGCCTAGAAAAGGCCCATGGTGAGCGGTTTGAGGAGGTAGGCTGCGCATATGCACCGAAAGAAATAGAACAGTGTCAGGGAATAGTGTGACTGGCTAGTTCCTAGGGACTCTATGGGGTCAGAATAGTAGCTTATTGGATATGTATAGGAGTAGAACCCTCCGAGCCCTTGGATTGGGAGGTTCAGGAATCAATCTGACCACCTTATTGACCCCCTACTACCCTCCTTTTACCTCCCTGGCTGCAGACAGGTCTATCTATTCACTCCGTGACATAACCGCCTGACAAACAGAGCCCCTGGTTTATGCAGGACTTTTTGACCCAAGATAGTTGCACTTGGATTTCTGGCAGTTGAGAGCCTCAAATGTTAACAAGTTGTTGGTTTAAGTGGTTGTATCCTCATTTACTTTCGACATACTATACTTGTTATACACCACTCCATTTTCGAAATACTGTATTACTAATCAAACACTATTTCGATACTAATATAATATAAGAGAATAAGTTCTATTGGCTTGTTAAGGTCACTGATCCCTTGATGATAGGGACATCGTAGTGCCTAGGAAGGTAAGACTGGTCAATAATATTAGTATTTGGGTTTAAGTAGGTGAAGCATGGAAAATAGTGATCTCATATTTGATGGAATACTCGGCAATGAAGCTGTACCGGGTCGTATAATAAGACAAATCAGGCACTGAACGTGTTATGTAGACGTTTCAAACATTAATACTTTGCGGGAGGGCCATGCTGTACGAGGTGCCGGGCGCAAGCCACCTGTTTCGAGGAGATTCGAGGGGATGAAACAGAACGTGAAACCTCACTCGCCAAGCTACAGGTTATCAACAATCAAACAAGCTTCCCCATTTGGCGATCTCCGCCGCTCTCTTGAGATAGCGCTCGTCCGACCTATGACGGCAGCTCGTTCTAGACATAATAAATCATGTTGTCAGCTACCTATAAGAATCAATGTCATGCAGGATATAACCTATCTTGCTGTGTCCCCTCAAATAGAATTATTAACGCGGTTCTAAGTTGAATTACCTCGCTTGTTTGGAGCTCCGTTACATTGTACAGGATAGATGGAGTATTACGACTACCACGTGTGAATGGTGACACTGCTAAATTTAAACTCCTGGGTAGCACTCCCGACGTTAAATATCAGGCTCATGCATGAGCAGTGACCCCATGCCGACGGGGTTTAAGTACTCTACTGCGATGCAGTCTCGACCGATTCGATAGTTGGGTGGTCTTGAGGGGTAGAACGCTCCTATCTTGAAACGTGGTAGCGACCGTGACAAGCCGTTCTAAGTCTGGTTCGGCATGCATCTGTACTGGTGGTGGTTGGATCAGAGGCAGACCCAAGTGACTGGCTCACGATGAGGAGGACATACCGGTACTATGGACACTATCTACTACGTACTATCTACTACCCGGTACCCCAACCGGGTTTCTATCCCTGTTGCAGCTACTGCCGATTCCATGTGTTGTTAATTTTTAAGCACGGCGCTTCGTCTGCATATCAAAACGCATTTGTTGTGGAACATGTGGTCCTGTGGGTTACAATTAGCGTGGTTGGCCCATCTGAATGGTAGTCTATCGCTCTGCGAGGGCCAACTCCCTGACCGCCATGTAGGTGTGCTACCTAGTCTAGCAACTGAGGGTTCCACCGATAGGGCACACTGCAGCGTGTTTCTATTTTTGGGTCCCGTTAAGTGTGACCGTGTTCTATGTAGATAGGTGGGTGTTGTGTTGATCGCGCGGTTGAACTGCGTCCGAGCAAATCTTGACGAGGATAACTAAGTATGTAACTACGTAAATAGCAACCTACCTTAAGTTAGCACAAATGGAGCGTGATGGATGCTATGAAGCTAGGAAAGGTAAAAAGGCCAGCCCTGTCACGTATTAATTACCTGGGCAGCTATGAGATGGGGGCTTAAAGATTTCTATTCAAAAGCATTGTCTACTCCGCCGCGAGATATGCAGCATGCCTTATATAAATATACCTACTTGGGATGCTTCATGCGTCTGCTGACTCATTTGTCTTGATGTCCGCGGGCTCTGACGGCCCGGACGGCAAGGCAGCTATAAGACGGCAGGTTATGCAGATTCTGGCGCTTTAAGAGCATGTAATATAGTAGCGATGGCTGCTGGGCCTCGTGCCCTGGGGCAGCCCGTGTGGACCCGGACTCGTAGCACGACAGAAAAGACTGGCGTGACTTATATTAGGGTGCGAATCGGATGCCGTACCTCGCACGCACGAACCTATAAGACGAGGGCGACGGTAGATTGGCCGTGGGAGGGTGTGGTGGTGTGGTATTTATTTTTGCATCGATATCACCTTCTTTGCGCGCCACTGCTGCAGCGCGCACACGGCACACCCTGCACACCCTGGGCACCCTGGGTGTCTGTGAGGGCTGTGTAAGCGCCAGGCACGACGAGGGGCCTGCAGAGGCGGGCCAATGGCAGCCGGGGCGCCCCAGCTACAGGCAAGGGCCCGCTGCTATCGACGCCCAATGGACGGCACGGCGCCGGACGGGCTAAACTTACTTAAGTACCACCCCTACTTCTACTTTCGGTATCCGCGGGGTGCTTGGCGGTGAGTCTCTCCCGCGTCGTCTCCTTCAACTCACAGCTGTGATGCTACACCTACCGCCGGGCTTCTGCTCGTTCCTCGCTTCCATTTATATACATACATACCTGAGAGCAGGGCGTCGGATGAGAGGCTCGACCCGCTCTGGCTGATTGAACGGCCGCCAGCGGGGGACGAGAGCCGACGATTCGGATCGCTGGGTCGCTGATCCATGTGTTCCAAGGGGTTCGCTCCTCACCACGCCCAGCGCACCGTAACCTGCACCACCACTGCATCTACCTACGTACTATCTACACCACGTACCACATACTACATACAACACCGGCATACAACACCGGCATACACACAAGGCTGGCTAGAGATACTTGGATAGGTACCTACTGCCAGGGCCTAGACTAAACAGGCAGGCCGCGACGGGCTGAGATGCTGTAGGGAGGACCGCGCCCGGCGAATACCTGCCTGCCTGCTTCTGCTCTGTAAGTACCTGCCTGCTCTTTGCTCTGGTTAATCAATCACGAGTATGCAGTGTGCCGAAGATCCCAGCCTCTCGCGCGATTCCTGACGGCCTTTAGTCCAGAATTGGCCTGGCTCCTCCTGCAACACCTCCTACGCCAGTTTATGCACGAGGGTAAAATGCATCAGTGATCTGCCAAGAGCCCAGATTAACCCCCACCCCAGACCCGACCGTCCCTGTCGCTATCCTCCTTTTCATTTCTTGCATCTGCCCTCAGTCGCCGTCTAGTAGCTGTCTGCCTGTTCCCAGGAGCACTGTCGTCATCGCTTGTTCGCCGTGGTCTCCTCCCTTCATCACTGTAGCCCAACGCTTGCTCGACCAGGGGGATAGTTGGGCCATGGGCGCGACTGGCGACAACGCTACCCTCTCGTGCCACGGTTGACTGGAATTGCGGGCGGCTGGATGCGGCAAACTTTCGAGAACGTGACGCTACCACGACACGACGGCATCCAAAGGACATTGACCTACGGGACGAGACCGCGTCCCATCATTGCGCTTGAATAAAGCTCCGCTCTGCGACTGCTTCTGGCCGTTGCAATCGGCGGCCATCACCAGCAACAATGGCTAGCGCTCGCGATACCAGCTCGCGCCTTCGTCAGAATCTCAACCCACTGCTCACGTCGGCGCTGGGCTACCACAACCAGATGAACACGCCACGATCTGCCGTACCGATGAGCGGCCTGACGCCAGCCAGTTCGATACAGCCATATAACCCCCAGGAATGGATTCCTTCGCCCGCCGTTGGCCCAGAGAGGACGCACCAATATCGTGAACAGCCTGCATTTCGTGACGCGCCCCAAGGTAAGTAAATATGCTGGTTCCCTCAGACCAACCTAGTATTTACACAAGTGAAAGCCACCGCCCCGGCACCTCCGCCGCCATATTCCCCTCCGCGTAGCCAGCGTCCGCCTCCTACCAACTATGAGACCCCGCCAGCCAATACCGCTGCTGTCCGTGTACCGTCAGGCTCTCATCGACCGTCACCAGAACCAGCTACTCCTCAAAACTTCCCGCCGCCGCCGGGCTCAACGGAAAGAAGAACTTCTCGCGACAGGCTGTTTGGTCTGTCCTCGCTTACAAGGCGGAGAGATCGGGATCAGAACGATGCCGTTCCTAGTCCAGTTGCCCGTTCATCAGCCTCTGTTTCGAGGCCACAGACATTGATGATCAATATCCCCCCGGCGATAGAACCTGTTGATAACTCTGTACCAATAATAGCACCTAATGCACGAAGGGCTGCCTCGGCGAGCGCGGTAGAGACGCCTGTCTCTGCTCGATCTCGATCGGCCTCGCAAACAAGATGGGGCCCAGCCATGCCACTTCCACCTCCGCCACCCGGACCTCCTCCTTCAGCACAGTCTCGGTCACAGAGTCTGAACAGACCAAACAGTGCGAATCCCCCTGTTGTCTCCCCACCGACGAGGCGACCACCTCCTGGAGGAGTTACCGCCTTGGGACCTGTGCCCCCAACCCCAGCTAACTGGGTTGATGAAGAACTACGACAACAGCCTGCGACGACTCCTCGCCAGCCAGAGTTGACTATTCAAACGACTAATTTAGGCAATAATCAGACGCCAGGTGCGCCGGAATCGGCTATAGGGGCAAGCCCGAATAGTGGGTTGAATAGAGCCGGCGCGGTCCGAGGCGAAAAGACTCTCCGAGAAAGGCGAAATGAAAGCCGGACCAGGCACCAAAGGGCCGAATCAGGCGTAGATACCCAACAGCTATCGGATATTGTAGTGCCCCAAGCTTCTAATATCTCCCGTCGGTTTTCTGCAAACCGTGGAACACCGCGAAGCGGAGGAAAAATGGTGCTCGAACTTGGGAAGTCTCCCGAAGAGAATAATGATTCACGCCACTCCACACCCCGAGCGTCGGGTGGACTTGCTGTCGAGTCGGCCACGCCGCCTTTCTCTCCGAATCCGCAGAAGACATTCCTTACAGGTACGGATACAGGGCATGCTATAGCCCCCAAGGCCCTACCTACTCCACCACCGCAAAGCCGATCGGGTTCAAGCTCTTCTGGCGTCCGGCCCGACATGTACAGCTCAATTAATAGTGTTGCCTCCACCCCCTTTGCTTCTCAGCCATTGGCGAAGCAAATTATTGTGAGCCAAACGGCTGAGCAGTTTTGCCAAGGGACAATTGAGCGCTTCCAAGCTTTCGCCGAGAAGGAAGTGTCCGCGAAGACCGATGCCGACCGCGTGAAGCTTTTTGCCGATTTCATTGTCAATGAGTCTAGACTGAGACGTGAGAGATATTCATCGGCTATTGGCGCTATGGGGTCTGAGATTTTTGATCTTACAAGAGACCTGTTCCGTCCTATGAAAGCTCGGCGGGATTCGAATAGTTCGCAAATGAGCGACTGGACGCCCCAAATGTCCGAGACCAAGTCAAATAGGAACTCTATGATCTCTGCAGCTCGTGAACAGCAGCAACCGAGTTCTGCGCCGGCCTCCGCCAACCTTGTCATGTCACCTAATGGACCTCCTCCAATCAACACGAATTGGACTTCGAACCAATACATGCCTTCGCTCTCCCCAATCCTAAGCATGAGTGTGAGTGCTCGTGATGAAGCCGATTCTCGAGGCAGACCTGCGAGTCGGTGGTGGGAGTCAGATTCCACAGGTGAGGGTACCCGGTTTGAGAGATCAAAGCGGGAATCGAAATACATGGGCGTGCCAAAGGAGGCGCGGGAAGCATTACAGTGGGAAGATGCGTCTGGAAGCGCATCTGGTCCTTCGGGCTCTAGCGAGGGATACCTCGTGGATGAATATCCACCCGAAAAAGTTGGCTGGCATGAATCAGAATTGGCGAAGGCACCGCACCCATTTCGCCAGTCACTCCTGTCAATCGCATCATCCGCGCCAAATACACCTAGTCCGTCTCATCTCGATGTCTCTCGGCTGGTGACATTGCCTCCCCCTTATCCCCGCCATCACCCCGCCGTTAACAATAACCATCCGGAACTAACCGTCATCCGGACCCAAGTGCGATCGGTCAGTGATCTTAGTGAAGTGAAGGCGACGAAACAAAGCTTTGCGCATGATAGTCAGAAAGTACGCGATGAAGCCACAGAAGTGGCCAAAGCAAGGCGACAAGCGCTGCGCGTGAATTTGCAGCAGGAGATCAACTCCGGAAACATGTCGTATGCTGAAGCTGCAGCGATTGAGGCCGATGCGCAGACATCTGAAAAGGCGCAGTCAAAAGAACTAGAAAGGAAAGAATTTGAGCGGTTCCAGAATGCAGTGGTTATGCCATTGCATGAGCTACTCACCGGCCGTATTGCCAAGGCTACGACTCTCTTTGACGAGCTCCGTTCCCGACTTTTCGTCGAGACGCAGGCACCTGATCCTAACATGCCCCAGGAAGAAGGCGATGAGCAACCCGAACTACTCGAAAAACTCACATTACTCAAATGGATTTTCGAAGCGCGTGAGTCTCTACATCGTGAGATATATGACCTACTGAGCGACCGTAACGAACGCTACCGTGAGATGGTGATAACACCCTACCGGTTATCGGGTAACGAGGAAAAGCTACGGAACGCCGAAGCGTTCTTTGCCGAAGACGCAGGCAAGCGGCAAGCAGCATTCGCGAATGAGGGGTTGCAGAGAACGCGGGAGTTTCGGGATGTGGTTGAAGAGAATGTGACACGGGGCATCGACATGCAGTTAAATGCATTCTGGGACATTGCGCCGCCTTTAAAACGTTTACTCGACAAAATCCCTGCCGTCGTCAATGCCAACTTTCACATCCAGATCCCACCCGCCGAGTTCGAGGAGAACCCATCGTATCACCGGCATCCTCTCCAGTACCTATACAGCTTGCTGCTTCACGCGGAGAAAAGCACGTATCAGTTTATTGAGTCGCAGACAAATCTTCTATGCCTCCTGCATGAGGTCAAAGAGGCTGTCCTCAGCGCATGTGCCAAAGTTAGCGAGACGGAGGGTCGCGATTCGCGCGCTATTGAGGATGAGGGAAGAGATGAGCGCGATCAACTGACTGACGACTTGAAGGAAAAGGTGCGCGTGGTCCAAGATCAATGGAACAGCGCTCTTGGGGACGGCATGCGAGGTGTAAAGGAAAGGGTGGGTGAGTGGCTTCTCTCTACAGGCGGCTGGGATGAGAGCTTAGAAGACGGCGGTGTTGGTGGTGTTTAGACACTGTAGGTCTACGTCTATGACGAAGGGCCGTACATATTGGCATTTAGCAAGCGATGTTACGTGTGATACCCCCTTCAGTTTTTGCATCTGCGTTATTGGTACATCATGGCATGTTGAGGGGAGGTGGGAGTACTATTTTGAATTGGTATATTTTGGTGTTTGGAATCTAGGGAAATCTGTGCTGCCAAATTTATAGATGATGCCCGCGGTTGTTGTTGTACTGTGCCACTTTTGATAGCTTGGAAACCGGTGCTCGAACAGTACATAATGAGAACTATGAGAGGCAAAGCGTGACATCTCTCACCCGGTCGTGATCTTGTATTCTATTACTTTTTATCACATGGCTCACAGCAACGCTACTGAAGTATCTATAGCGTAAATCAATTTCGTATGGAACTGGCCTCCCATATCGAGTCTAAAAAATCGGACATGTTGAGCGTAGAAGCTCTCGGTGCGGAACCGAGAGCTCGGGGTATATACAACGAGTACAAAATACAAAAGAAGTCAAAAAATCACAAGAAAGGCCACGCATGACCTCCCGCCAACGCCCACGCCCGTACTTCCCCATCATCCCCAAAGCACGGCCGGTCCATTTTCTTCTTCAGAGCTCGCCGCCCTTGGAGGCGAACCAGGCCCTGGTCTCCTCGATGCCCATGCCCGAGGTCATGAGCATACGCCCGAGCTCGTCGATGTCGTCGGGCCCCGCGGCGTCGATGCGCGCCCAGATGTTCCAGGGCCGCGCGACGAGGTGGGGGCGGTCGCGCCAGGCGACGGCGAAGGCGACGGGGTCCCGCGCGTGCCAGAGGTGGGCCGACAGCGTGAGGCGGCGGCCCTGCACGAGGCGCGGGCGCGCGTGGTACCGGGCGGCGTCGCCGGCGACGGCCGGGGGCTGCCGCAGCGCCTGCTGGAGGGCCGCGAGGGCCGCGTCGTCGCCGCTGTCGCCGCCGCCGCTGCCGCTGCCGCCGCCGCCGTGTGCCGTCGGCGTGCAGTGCGAGAGCTGGGTCACGGTCGGGCCCAGGGCCGGAGACGCGAAGCTCGAGAAGTTGGCGCGCATCAGGCACTGCAGCTGCGGCAGCAGGAAGGAGACGAGCAGGGTCCGCCGCAGGGACTCCTGGAAGGTCCAGTCGGCGTAGAGCGCGCGGGCGGCCGTGAGCGGGTACAGCGGGATGTTGCGCGACGCGCGACGGGCGCCGCCGTTGTCGTTGTTGTCAACGTCGTCGTCATCCTCCTCGTCGTCATTGCGGGCGAATGCCAGGAGCGCCACGGCCGAGTCGCCCAGGGCCGCCGTCGCCTCGTCGGACAGGGCGCCGGCCGTGCACGAGTCGCCGAACAGGAGCATGATGAGGTACAGGATGAGCGCGTGCGTCCGCGCCATGGCCTCCGTCACGCTCTCTGTGGGGATCGGAGAGGCGGCCAGCTTCTCGTACCGCTGCTCTATGACGCGCTCAATCACGGCGGCGTTGACGGCGTTCTTGGACCGGTGGAGGGCGCAGGCTCCGAGCGCGTCTGCGTCATTTCTGTTAGCCTTGGACCTAAGTAAGGAGGGAGATCTTTTTGCGGATCAAAAGGGCGTGTATTTCTGCAGGTAAACGAAAGGGTCGCATACCTTCTAGGCACGCCGGCATGGCGTCTCGGTAGAGCGCGGGATGACACCAGGGCGTCCCGCCCTCGAGGACCATGGCCTCGGGCGCGCGCTTGAACGCATCCATGGAGTAGCGGAGACGCTTCTCGATGAGCTCCGAGGCCATGCGCAGCAGCTGTATCCTCGACAGGCCGGGGATCTGGGGCTTGGGCACCCGCACCACCACGGGCAGCGGATCCTCCGGCTCCAGCGCCGGGGCCGGCGGTGGCGGTATCAAGTCCAGCGCAGAGTCCGTGCTCACCGCGACGTCCAGGAATTCCAGCCCCTGGAGGGAGGGCTCGTCAAACGAGATGGACGGGAAGGCGGAGCACGAGGGGCTGTACGGCGAGCCCAGATCCATGCTGAAGTCAAAGTTGGGCTCCCAGGGCAGCAGCTCCTCGATGGGGCTCATCCCCATCTGCGGGAACGCCGTGTCGCCACGCTTCTTGCTCGGCCTCTCAGGGGGCGCGTGATAAGAGCACTCGATCTTCCGCTGGGAACAGCGCAGACACGAAGGCTGGCGGAGATCACATCGCCGCTTCGCCTTGATGCACGCAGCGCACTGGTACGGCCATGTTAGCAGGGAACGATGCCGAGGATACAATGCCAGGGAGTATTTGGGAGAACGCATTATGGTACACCGTACACCCCTCCGAGTACACCATGTGTTGAGTGAGGATATGCAACAGCACCGGTATGAAGCAAAGGGGGAAAGAAACACTTACGGACTTCCGCCTGGGCGGTGGATTGGCGCGTTCTATGGCCGAAAGCGACGCCGACATATCGATCGCAACGGGAATCTTCTAGCCCGAACTTTGATGGCAATGTCCGGTGCTGTTTGTTCGGGCCGTCGGGCAGTCTGTGGAAATGGATTGCCCGTGCTCTAGATTCGTCGTCGTGCAGTAGATGACGAAAGGGGTGGGGTTCCGTCAGCCAGGCCGTCAGGAGCAAGATAAGCACTAGAACAGATCGGTTGGTTAACCACTGTGAATGTTGTTAGCGGTCACCAGGCGGAGCTCCGCCGGCTACACAACCCAAACACAAGTCAACCTCGATTGCCTACGTTAGGTGTCTGTATGTACGTTGCACCAGAGGCCGACTACAATATACAATATCCGTTGATGGAGAGAGAATGTTTGGTTGAAGAAAACCGACAATTGGCTGGAAATAATTATCCGGTGACATTCCAACTTTAGTCCTCTCTCATGACGTCCCCTAATTGCCGTGGGGGTTCTTTGTTTTGTTTCAGTTGACATTATCATCCCAAGCCAAATACCAATAGTGTAATCGTCGTCGTAAATTCTTCGAAATAATCTTTTTACATGTTCGAAATCTTTGAGGCCTGCCTATTGTTAACGCCGACTACCTAGAAACTAGTCTAGATACTTAGTCTAGATAGTTAGATAGATGCAGGTATAGATTGTCTTCCCAGCCAAAATCGCACAGGACTAACTTGCCTCTTTGAAACGCCCGGTCCCAATCCTCCTCCAATCTAAAAATGGTAATAAATGCCACGCGACAAAGGTCTTGGTATACAGCCGCGCCAATTGCTTGTGGAGCTCGCGATTGACCCCTTTGGGCAACGGAACAAGTACTTAACGTTAAGTAAAGTCGTGAAACCCAACTACCGAACCAGGGGGTCAACTAAAAGGACAATTCCACCACTACCGTTAACTTTTATAGACACCTACGTATCAGCCAAGCGCTCGATACAATCACTTCGACAATTTTCACAAAATGAAGGGCACTCGAAATGGATGATATGTGGGCAGCGAGCATATTATCAGGACGCCCCAAAGCGCAACGACGGCGCCGATCCTGAAATATTTTCCGGAACACCGCTATATAATCAATCACCGTGTTTCGAGATGGTGCTGCTCACAGCTACCTATGTCGTGACGCGCACCCCTAGAGTAAGTAAGGAAGCCCGACGTTCATGAACCCGGACCAACATGGCGCCCCATACTATCTCGTCGGCTGTGACCCTCGCCGTCTGGTCTCTCTACGCGGCTCATAGCTCTGCGATGCCTACGATGCCTACGTGCCAGGCCGCCTCGGGCACGCTCACTACCTCGGGGACGATCACTACCTCAGGCACGCTCACCGCCCCGGACACACTCACTGCCTCGGGCACGCTCAATGCCGCGGCGCCACCCGCTACATTCACGGCAAACCCGAGCATTGGACCCGGCGGGAGCACCTACACAGACTCGGCGCACTTCCGCGTGTACGGTGAAACCGGCACCCGGGCGAGCCAGGCGCTGAACATGCTCGAGGGCGCTCACGACTGTTTCGTGAATACGCTGGGCTGGCGCTCGACCGGTCTCTCGTACAACGCGGACAACGACGACGGGCCCTTCACCAAGGTCAACCTGTACTCCGTCGCGAGCCTGCCGGGCGCCGCGGGCGTCATGCACAGCGACTATGTGACGGGCATGTCCTATCTCGAGGTGCAGCGGGACTTCGTCCAGGTCCCGACCGTCGTCGTGCACGAATGGGGCCACGGCCTGACGTACGCGGAGCGCTACTGGGTGGACCAGGGCCGGACGGGCGCGTGGTGGGAGCCGCTCGCGAACTGGGTCGCCGACACGTACAAGACGTCGCCGCTGTGCGCGAGCGCGCGGGCCGCGCACGGGCAGTCGGCGACGGCCACCGAGATCAACCTCCACAAGGTCCTCGGCGACTCATACCAGGTGCTCGTCGACGGCTCCGCCAACACGGGCAACTATTACGAGTCCTGGCCCTTCCTGGCCTACCTCACCGCGAACCCAGACGCCTTCGCCGGGCTCGGCACGACCGCCGTCCGCGACATGATCCGCCAGTACAGCAGGGGCAGCAACGAGACGCCGCTGCACTCGCTCGACCGCGTCGCCACGGGCAACACGGCCCAGCAGATCGTGGCGCGCTACTGGGCGCGCATGGCGTACGTCGACATCGGCCACGCGACCGCCCAGCAGGTCTTCCTGGCGCAGCGCGGCAGCATCAGCTACGCCAACCTCGACGCCCAGGGCAGCGCGGGGACGTACAAGGTCAAGAGCGCGAGACAGCCCCGATACATGGGCGCCAACAGTAAGTGATTTACCGCGTTCCCTTCTGCCCCCCTTTTATCTCCCTTTCGAAGGCAGAGCCTCGCTTCGGATGTCGGGTCATACCCTGGCACGTCACATGGGAGAGAGAGAAATGCAAAGTGGGCCATCTGTTAACTGTGTGTGCTTCTCTAGTCATCCCACTCAAGAAATCGGGCGCCGCCACCGTGACGGCCAAGGTCACCGCCAGCAAGCCCTTCACGGCGACCCTGGCGGTCCGCAACACGAGCTCCGGCGCCACGCGGTACGTCGATCTCGCCAATGGTTCCGGGTCGACGGCCGTGAGTGCGGCCGAGGAGGCGAGCCTCGTCGTCGTCAACACGCCGACGACGCTCATCCAGTACGACCCGTTCAGCCTCGGGAGCGACGTCCAGGCCGGGCTCGACTATACCGTGACGCTGACGGGAGCTACCGCTTGAATGTGGAAAAACAAGACGCTTCTTGTGAGTCAGGGGCTAGGATATTTGGATTCCTGGATACGATTGCACAGCTACCTATGTATATATTGAGATTCCTTATCCTGTTGTATATTTACTCATATATTTATTCAGATGTGACAGATCGTTTTGATTGTGAACGCAACCGTTGTCACTGTAGGTAGATACTGTATTGTTGTAGGCACTACCTAAAACTACCGTCACTCACCACCCAGTAGCTCCCTCGATGGGGAGAAATAGGCAGGTATTCGTCAAGATTGAAAGCAAAGGATAGAAGTTGGGCTGGTTCGTGGCTTTCAGGATTACTAGAGAAACCCCGCCTCATACCGCGAGAGAGCCAGGCCTTGTCGGCCGCTGCTGGCTGACACGGAAGCTCCGACAGCGATTGGTGGTTTTCAAGGCAGGACACCTTCTAGATGCAAACGCTTTCACGGGGCTGCCACCTCTCAACACCCTCCGTTACGTGGAGGCCGTGGGCGGAGTTGCAGCCTCCGTACCACCGGGCGTGGAAGGTGATAGTAATTCCGAGGGTGTATACGACAAGTTGAAGGTACCCAGGTTTCTTGTCAGAGACTGATCGGCCTGTTTCGCGGTTCAAGGGTTCGGAAGCAACCAGAATGAATTGGTTACATTGCTATTGACAAACTTTATATGCTTTCCCTTCTTTGTTTTGAGGCCCAAACAACAGGAGCCTGATCGCGTACCCTGATGCTTTTACATTATATTTGGTGTTGCGATGTAAAGAGGGACACGATAGTTCTGATAACCGAGTATAAGCTACGTCGAGGTAGGCCGTATGACATGGTATGCAACACGACATGGAGGATTCCCATGGAGCCTGCTCGCTCTGCTTGTAGTCCCCCTCCAGCAGCTAATCGTCGGTAGCCTATAACACCAGCCGGTATGCGTATGGCGATGCCCTCGCGTGAGGCGGAGAGCACCCCGATGCTCATAACATTTATCCCTGCGCGGGAACCCGAGTCATCCCATTCGAATCCGTCGCACCCCGAACTCCCAATGACTGCGCTCATAACCTGAGTTTTGCTCCAGGACATGCGAGTCCCCATCATCGTCCGGACTCCGCCGTCGCCGTCGCCGATGCTCATAACTTTTGTCGATGTTTGTCGGTTTGCGACTCGAGAAATGCTCATAACCTGTTTTGATCGCGGCCCGGGCCTCCTCGGTGGCGCGCCAGCCCTTTCATCCTATGCCCGCCGCCTCCACCGGCACCGGCGTCCGCTTTGTGTCACCCCGGGACCCCGCGGGCGCTCCCGCCGCGGAGGCCGCGGGTCACGAACCCATACCGAGCCCCCCGGCACCGACGACAGAGCCGAATGCCTAGACCACCAGATCAGAATCAAAAAATGCGAAATCCCGGATTGTACGGCGGCGAGGGCAACCGGGTGGCAGGTTTGGCGGGGCTTACCTTCCCCTCGGCAGTGGACCCGACCGACACGGAGGTCGCGGCGACCACGGCAGCAGCAGCGACGACAGAGCCGAAAGCGTCCATTTTCGCTGGCTGAGGGAGGGAGGGAGGGACGGTAAGAAGTTCGTTGGGAAAGTTTTGTTTTGAAAAGAGTGTTTTGATCGATTCAAGGCTGGGCCTCTGATCTCACAAAAACAATCCTCTTTGGGGTGCGGGATTGCTGCCGCTCTATATATATGGGCCAACGTCGGCGGCCACGTCACTTGCTCACCGTTTCATCGTCATCATCCGACGTCCTCGGTCCCCACGGCAGCGACCTGGCACACCCTGTGGCAATCGCATCGCGTCCCCCTCACCGCAAAAACTACGGCGGGCGTAGGTACATCGTACGCAGTCCGCGCGGGAAGCGGTGAGGCGGCTTCTCAGTGGCCCGTCGAGCCAGTCGAGAAGCCCCCTCCCCCAAAGAAGGCCTTTGGCGAATGAATATAACTATATCTTTTGACTTTCCTACCTGGAGACTTTGGCCTGCGAGACGGCGTGTAATTGCCTGTTTGCGCGCACACCCGAAGGTGTCCGGGTGGTGGACAATGTTGGGCCAAACTTCGCTCTGGTCTGGTTCTGCTGGCATTCCTTCATTGGCGAGGGGCGGTTGTCTAATCGCTTGGCGCGATCCCTCCCCCATCTTCGTCCATCGACTGGATTCGACAATGGCGCGCCGCAAACGTCTGGTGTGTTTCTTGTTAGTGGGCCGCCGTCACTTGGTTTGGATGTGATGTCCGGCATCAGGAATCCCCACTCGTTGCTGCCCAGCATGGGCGGTCAGCCCCCTTGAGTAGTAGTCAGGTGGCTGGGCGGAAAGAATATCTTGACAACGTACTTCGCAGGTACCTACGATGAGGTATCGGCTACCTGATGACCAAGGCCAACTTTTTTCAAAATGAGTAATTCATCGTAGTCCTTGTCAGATAGCTGGATTAAAACCCTAGATGTTCGAAGTTCTCATAACTAACTATCTACTATGTTGATAAACTGGCTTGAATATCAGCGAGGAGCAACTACCATAGATAGTAGGGGTCATACCGACCGGCATCATAAGCTAAATACCAATCTATCAGGTTGCACCTGTTACCCAACCATCCCGACTGCTCACCACCTGCAATTCGAGTAAATTGGAAGCAATGGCAGACGAGCATAGGTAGTATACGCCGTGCACCAAAGGACACCGGAAACCACGCAGTGTTAACCCCGCCAAGCCTACCGATTTCCTTGAGCTTAGTGGCTGGGGCCCTGAACCTTGAACGGGCCGAGCATAGCCGGCAATCATAGAGAGAGAAGCGCACGCCCGCGATTAAAACCTCCGGTTGAACGGCGCTGCCTTGGTACGTAGATCTCTATGGCAGCGGGGGTGTCGAGCCCAAGAACACAGAGTGCTACCTACTTACCTAAAGTAAGGACGAATGTATTCGAGCACCCGACCCACCAGCCCTGTCCGCCGGCGAAAGCTACTGCTCGCGAGGCCGAGCGCCCCTCCCCCCTCCCCCCTCCCCCCACCACTGCCGTGCCGATCCTCACCTCCCGGGCGGATCTGGTAATCTTTATAGTCTCTTCCCGCCCTTCTCGCGCGAGTAAAAGCAACATGACAAAGTAACTAACTGGACACGTGGTATATATAGCCGCATCAGGGGGTCCGCGCTATAAACAAGTAGTTAGATGGTCTTCTACTTGCACGCGGCGCCGGACCGGACTGGTGAACTCGTGACTGACAAGATGAGGGTGTATATTGAGAGCAGCTACGGAAAGACGGAACGTGGCACATGGGCCAATTCTAATTTAAAAAAAATCAGATTGGCATTGTTTTGCGAAACCAGTTGACACACACCACGTTCTGGGGGCACCCGTAACTTAGAGTATTCTTGAGTTTGATCACGTAATTTAGCCTTTTGAGGCCGTATTGGCTAAGTAATAGAACCGTCGTTAACTAATGAAAATCGAGAGATCGACAGAATAATAGTTTAAATAAGGTCCTCGGGTCAAGGTCCCGTCCAATTCTGGGTACACTTTCTTTTTTGAACAAATCTTGTACACTGCTCCTAATATCAACGCTAAACCGATTACACCTGGCATAACTCTGTCGTGCTGCTCCCATCCCCGTCGTGGGATGCCGGCGTCCGCGGCGACAACTGGCTTGCCTTCTTCTTGCTGCCGCTTCTGTAAGCGTCCGACAGCTCGATAGTCGAGTTCTTGTCCCGCTTCAGCAAGTGCTTGTATAGGCGTGGGAATAGAGGGAAGCAGGCGACTAGGATAACGGTGGCGAACTCTACCATCCTACGCGCCGGTATCGATTCAGTGTCAGAGGACGAGCTTTGAGCAACGTTTAAGGTCCAGGGAAATGCGTAACTTACGCCCAAGTACCGACACCCTCAATGAGCCACGTAGCGTCGGAGCTGCGGGTTAACTCGACGCCGTAGTAGAGTCGAACCGTACAGGCGGCAGTGGCACTTGAAGCATAACCATATCGTTAGCAGTCGCTTCTTCTTTCTAGACAAAAGCGTGGCCGGGAGAGGAGAAGGGAGCGAGGGGGGCGTACAGGATACCGACGGCGAAGACGATCGAGATACCGATTTTTGCCTTTGGGCGCAATTGGAGTTCCCACACTGCCACGAGCGGGATGATGAAAATCGTAACGTCGGACACGACGTTGATGGCGCTGGTCGCGAGGATGCTAGCGTGCGTGTCGATGCAGTGGCCCTTGATGGTTGGGTCGGATATCTTGGATCGGGGCACACATGCAAGCAAGAAGGTGAAGAAGATGGAAATGTAGAAAAAGGTATTCGCCCAGATCAGCCCCCAGATGACCCGGAAGGCAATCCGTTTGTGCTGGTGTTTGTAAAAGATGACCTCGATCTGGCGGAGAACCGTGTACTTGGCGAAGAGCAGCGTTGGACAATATAAAATTTCGATGACGTTTTGAAACTAGACAGCGGCGCCCGGGTTAAAAGAGGTGTCCTGGTCGTTTTTCGTAATGGATGTTGCCCGCAATGCTGAGTTCCTAGACCCGTCGCGTCGCACAGCAAATAAACATGAAACTTACCAGGAGAAAGCGTTGTATCGTGACAACGTTCACATCCCATTGGTGATATCCCTGACCGTACGTGTTCGCAACGAGTTTTAAAGCAGCAAAGGCGGCAAAGAATATCTGACGTCAAACGTTAGCTGGGCGCATGACGGTTTGTTTCACAAGAGGCAGGCTTGCCAGTGAAAGCACGAGAGCCCCTGAAAGTTGGTTAGCCATCATCCATCAAGCGTCTATTTAATATATTGCAACTACCTACAGTCGCTGAGATCGAATTGCTTTAGGATACGGGCTCGCGTATAGCTCCTCGCGGCCACGCCAGCAGTAGATAATCCCAAAAGCACGGCCACGGCGGCGATCTGTGAGCCTTTGATGGGATAGTAGTCGAGGAAATGTGATTGTATGCCATCTGGTGGCTCAAGGGCTGGCGTCCGATACGGGTCGCTGTCCATCTCGGCAGGGCGCCTTCCAGAGGCCAGAGATTCTGGAGGAGTTACGAAAGTTTGATGGTCCGGTTTTCGACAGCAATTGCGGTTACCAGTGAGGTGAGAGACGGCGCATGAGAGGGGTCGACCATAACAGTAAGCTGCGCGAAAGTAGAGACGGCAGAGTCTATGGCGGGTCGTGAGAGAGCATCAGTCTGCTGGATATACGAGCCGCACACCAGTCGCTGAGGCTGCCTCTCTCTTCAACTCGTCGCCCAAACGTCTCACCATTCCAGGGACGTCAGTCGTGGTTGGTGTTTGATTTTCGCCGGGCCATGATATACTAATAACGAATCGCGCCAGCCAGCCCCTAACCGTGTGATGGACTCCTTTCAGCTCAGACCGGGGGGGCACCGAGGTGGATCGCGAAAATACGTTGCCTGCTCCAAAAAAGGTCCCTACGATGTGCGGCCATGGGGATGGGTTACATCGATGCTACAGACCGGGTGGGCCGCATGGGAACTATCGCCCTCTGGACTGGGACGGTCTGAAAGACTCGGTGCTACTTGTACTGTCAGAACTACCTACCGTAGGGTTGTTTTGGGCCTTGCAACACGAAGATCTCTTCAGCAGGGAATGCACCGCATCTCGTCAGCCTATGGGGGCCGTGGCAATCCATGAAATCCATGAAATCCTTGTCTCGGGCCGCATCGATGATGGAGAGGTAGCAAGGCTCTGTTTACTCCGTACATGGGTCAGCGAGGATGCCGCCCTTTTCCCCTTTCCCTTTTCTGCGCACTGCTCCTCCCTGTACTTGTAGGTAGGTATCGACAGGCACGCACGCGGCACCGTCGCTCATGTAACATACTAGGTAGTAGTAGTATTGCTTGGTATTCTATAGTCGACGAATTAGTACCCGGTCCGGGCGGTGTCCACTCATGCCTCATACCACGTCCGCCCACTCACTATGCGATCCAACCCCCGGGAAAGAAAGCGTTGGCGCCATTACCAAGTGCACCACTGCCGGCAGTTAGCATTCCCGGCTAACGGCGTACCAAGAGAATTGTTTGACGTCTTCCGCTTCTCCGACATGGTCGACATGGTCGATATGGTCGATATGGTCGATATGGTCGGGATGTGGAGGCCTGCGTGAGGCCCGCGCAACCGTCGACTGATACTGCGTGCGATCTTGTCACGGGGGTCAATGGTCGATACGCATAGGCTGTGCGAGTGGAAGAAGGGCGGACGTGCAGAAGAAACAGGGTGCGGACAGGAATACGGCGTACAAACTGGGGGATGACTGCCTAACTGGCTGCCCGCCTCAGGCAGACAGGTAGGTAGGTACCTAGTTAAGGTAGTAGGGATAATTAGTAGTGCCTTAGTAGTAGGCTGTGGCTGTTGCTAGGTAGCCGAAATCCACATCCGGGATGCTTCCACAAGGCACAAGGCCAATCACAGGGGAGGTTAGACTTGTAGTATAGTAAGGGTGGGTTCCTGTCGAAGCAGGCCTACGGAAAGGTTGTAGCAGGTTAGGTATGTTCAGGGGATGTCGACGCCACAATCCGCCTCGGCTAGCACCTCCAATCATAAATGCGGGGGGGTTATCTCCATGGAGTGTTGTGCCTCACTCTCGAGAAAACTTCTCCTTATCAAGGCAACACGGTCCCGAGAGGAAGATGTCCCAGCGATCCCACCAGCTCGGCAATCTCACACCACCCCGCCGGTCGTCTACGGCCCAGCGTCTACAAGTACACCGTCATGGAATATTCGCCCGGTGATACCACGCCGTCCCGTCTCCTCTCATACTTCCACTTCGGCGTTAAGTCCAGATGATCCAGAGCTTCGGTGACCGGGCCGACGGTATAGGGAAGGAACATTACATGAGAGTGGCTGTCTGCACAGTCCTACAGTGGTATCAATCGTTGGCGTGCGGACGCCGCTAGCATTAGCCGCGCTGGGCTATTCGCAAGCCGGCGGTGTGGCTAATTATAACTATGATCGGCGAATTAGGTGCATTCTTCAGAGCCTATGTGTGCTCGATTCCTTTTCTGCACCCAAGCCAGCCATGTGTGGATGAGGCATGCTTATGTCAACAAGACGTATGCAGGACAGACGCCGCACTAATACGCTGAAGGATTGGAGAATGTTGCAGTGCATCTATCATCCAGGAAACCTTCGACGCAGCTGGTCACACTCCCATCGAGGCTGAATAGTGTGATGACCTGGGCAGGCCCAAGTAGGATTTATGATGCGGTAGTGAGGCGCGTGTGTCCCCCAGAGCGAGGTTGAGTACGTTGTACGTTGCACGTCACAGTTAGCTCGAAGTATAGGGGTAAGGAGTCAATAGATAGGCAGCATTGTTTCCAGGACCTCTTCTCGGAGCAGGGTTGTGTCTTTATACGCACAGAACTACGTGCTATTTCTGATCCCTTCTACCCAATAGGAACTACTTAGACATAATCCTTATCAGTAATGACCTGCATTTGGGGTTGCTTCGTCAATGAGTCTATGGCATTGGCTCATCGAGGCGAAAAAAAAGCTGGGAGAGTCCCAATTTAGCACATACGACAACAATGAGTACCAGAGTCTTCGGAAAGTATAGGGAGTTGATCGGCGACGAAAGAACGAGAGAGTTCGTGCCGCCATTCTCACTTCCAGGGGATCTATTATTGGCCATATCTCATAATACGAAGGTCTATCCAGTTAGGTTTTACATTATACATTAGGTAGCCTGGCAGACTTTGTATTACTTGAGCGTATCCCGGGCTGTGATTGGTGCCTCGATCTTCGTAGAGTATCTGTAGTGCTACCTCTTTCAGGTACTTGTTTCAATAATCGGATCGTTGTAGTGCTATCACTGTTCTGTAATGTAAAACAGGGCGAGTTACCAATGAAAGGTCCTACATTCGTTATAATACCAACGAAGAACGCTAGTCCTGTAGTTGCCCAACCGCCATCGTTATTCCATGCAGTGAACACCCCGACCGCGCCAACATGTTCACTAAAATAAAAAAGTGGTATAAGGATAGCAAAGAGGCCCAAGACGTGGAGATAGAGAATAAATCCTTCGATCTTAGGAAGCCAGCGTCCAAGGATAGAGTTAACACCAAAAGATAGGATGACGGTGGCCCAAATGAGGAGAGTGCCATGCCACCCTTCTGGAGAATAATTGTCGGGCTAGTTTAAGACTAGGAGTCCTTGGGTAAGGGTGGCACATAAAATACCGCCCATGGCGACGATAGACTGCCACACGGCAACATATAGCCATCCTATCTCATTTCGTACCGTTACCAATAGCCACATCAGGAGATAGATGCAGGAAAAACGGGCGTTCTTTGGTGCTAGCACCCATACCCAGTGATACTGCCCGGACGAAGTGGGAACTATAGAAGCAAGTTCTGCGAGGGGGATCATGATTGCCATGAAACCAGCCCAGTCGAGGATGAAGTATGCAACAAGTCCCGTGCTGCCGCCATTCGCAAGGCCAGATCCGAAATATCTGGTAGAAATCTTAGCTGTATCCACGATACATACAGCAAGATGTCAGACAGACAGAATATGACTGACACAAGAACACCCTCCCACGTCAACATCAGAGTCGTCGACAGCCCTAGGGTGGATATCATTCCAAATCGGCGCTTTTCACTCGCCAGAAATCTTGGAGATATGATGTTGGAAGGGCTTCCGCCATACCTTCAGGGTTTCTATCAACCAGAATTAGATGGAAACGAAGCCAAGTGTGTTAAGGTAGACGTACGCTTTTTCCCGACTTGCGAAAGCTGCTGAGACAAATCCTGTCCAGCACGCATCACGCCGCGTGCATCATTTTGCTCAAAACTAATCGTTAGCTGAGAGAACTCCATGTTCGAGCAAGGCGACTGTTAGAACACCCGCTGGAACCAAAGCCCCAGATGACCGACATCCCCCATCGGGCGACACCTCCATTACATTACCCCTATCACGGGTATCTTGTGTAGAACGCTTCTGATTCGAAGCCTTCGCGCTGCCCCCGGTTCGCAAGGTTTTGTCACTGAAAAACGACGCCGTTATTACCGCGTTGGTAATAACCACTATACGTGACAGGTTTGAAGGCTCCAATTTTGTGTCACGAGCCCCGCGGGTGCCCAACTATTTGAAGATAAAAGAGAGTGTTCTTTGCCAAGAGAACAAGGGCGAGCCGGCCCTTCTGATTAGGTATGTACCTCCCAACTGCATTCTACCCGTCCCAGGACAAAGCCTAGTCACTCCAAGTGTAGTAACTCGACCGACAGACAATACTACACTGCGAACTTTGCTGATATTGTCGCAACACTTCCTTCACCATGCCTTATCTTCTCCAGGAGGTAAAAGACCCAGGGGATTTTGACGAGATTCTGGCGATGCTTCATGCCGCGTTTGAGGAGCCTTACAATCCTCTGCACCATTGGTTCATGCCTGTCTACACGACGACCAAAGCCACAATTGAAGTGACGAAGCAAAGGATCGTCAAATATTGGAGCCATGATGACAATATTTACTGGTTTAAAGTCACGGACACGGAGACGGGGAAAATCGTCGGAGTAGCGGAATGGGCGATACGCGAGCGGATTGACCGTCCGGGAGAAGCGCAGAAACCCATCGAAGCCCAATGGCATCCAGAAGGATCCGACGAGAGGATCTTTACAGGGAAACTGGTGATAAGCCTCAAATGCTTCATGAAGGAGAGGATGACACAACCGCATGTCGGTGAGTGACCAGAAGATTACGGGATAGGAAAGTGAACCGATCCACTGATACCAAAACCAGAGCTGGGGCAGTTGGCAGTTGCCCAGGAACACCGTCGGAACGGCGTGGCCACACTTCTGATGAGTTGGGGTAAGCAGAAGGCAGATGAGCTTGGAATCGAGTCCTGCGTCGAGTCGGTTCCATCCGCGGTGCCTGCCTACGAGAGACTCGGGTACGGTAACGTCGACGGTCTTCGCCCCGACGTTGCAATTCAAAATCCGAGTGAAAAGTACCAGGAATATGCGAAACAGGAATTACGCGTCTTCTTAATGTGGCGGCCGGCTGGACGCGATTATGATAGGTGGAAGGATAATGCGCCTTGGAAAAGTGTCTGAACGGCTCTTGGGGAACCCCCGTCGCCTTATCACGTAGGCGGCTTGAGACTGATACACCTTCTAATAATTGCGCCGTATAAACGGGCACCGACGTGTCACACGCATAAGATGCAATACAACGTGATTGAGACAGATATTTATCGATATAATAGCTATTGTTAAATATAAGCGATAGTATACAGTAAGTTAGATTCGATCATTGAGTAGACTCTTGTTAAAGAATAATAAGAGGGATAATTTAACTGGCTAGGCTCTTTTCTACGTGTAGCTTAGACACTCATTAAACGCCATCCCCCCTAGTACCTTGCTTGACCTTGATTAGCACTTTCCCGACCGCTCTCTTCGTGGCTAGCCTCTCGAATGCCTTGTACGATTAGCAAGAATACCAGGTTCAAGATAGGCAACTTGATCTCACCTTTAGGACTTCATCAATCTCGAAAATAGAGTCAGTCGGGACTTCTTTGATATGACCTCTTTCAAACCAACCTGCCACCTCCCTAGCCGAAGATCCTGCTGGGTTACTGAAGACACCCGAGTAGGTCCGTGGTCCCCCCCCAAGTAGCACGGGCCAGTGATTGAATTTGAACTGCGCGATGAATCCGAAAGGACCTCTTTCTATACTATGGTACTTTCCGTCAACCTTCAAATACCCTGGAGAACGATAGTACAGGGTATCGTCGCCCACGCAGTCGAAGATGGCGTCAAACGGCATGCCTCCCACCGAGGCGGCTAGGGAGGAAAGATGGTCGCAGAGATCCACATGGGCGGTATAGTCCACAACCTACACGTGGATTCACGGTTAGTGGTCGGAAGAGTACAACTCGGAGGGCCTGGGAGGAGGAAGTGGGGAGGGAGGAGTTGAGGCTTCATCCCAAATGCTAGAACACACGCACCTCTTGAGCACCTAGCCTACGAACTAAGGGCTCATTCCGCGATGAGCAGATCCCCGTGACGTGGACGCCCATTCCGCGAAGCATTTGAATCAGGACACACCCAACTCCGCCGCTCGCACCGTTTACTAGGACCTTGTCTCCCCTCCGTAGGTTCGCGGCGCGCAGCAATACGACGCTCGTCTGTCCGACGATGCCGAGGAGTCCCGTCGCGACGGTCTCCTCGAGATTCTCGGGCTTTTCGACCACCGCGTGCGCGGGCACGACCAGATACTCGGCCAACGAACCCACGCCGCGCAAGATGTTGATCATGGGCACGGTGCCGGCCACGAGCATCCCCTGGCGCAGGTCCGGAACCGAAGGCCCAACGCGTACGATCTCGCCGACAAAGTCCATGCCCGCGACAGTGGCTTTTCTGAACGGGACGGGTTTCGCGATCATCTTGGCGTCGCCGGGGTTGAGGGCCACGTAAGATACCCGAATCATGATCTCGCCGGCTTTGGGTGGCATGGGAGTTGGCCAGTCGGTCCTCAGCTCGAGGACATTGGCGACGTCCCCAGTGCCGAAGGCAATCCAGGCCGTCATCGTCTGCGGGATTTCAGTCTGGCCGGCCATTCTGGCAATTTCCGTCCCGAAATATGAGGTACGGATCGAATGAGCATGATTTAAATGTCAGTCTCGCTAGAACTTTTTATACCATTGAGGAATCCGAATCAGGAGGGGGGAAGAAACTGCCATTTTGAGCGCATGGAGAATTATGAGATTACACTAGCATGTCAATAAAGCAACACAGTACCAGGTTTAGTCAATTTGATCGAGCTCTCAGCAGCATGAGAGCATCGATTTCAAAGCCATACCAGCTAAGATGGACTTATCGCCCAATATGGCAATGGGATCCGCAGGTGTGTCAGGAAACGCAGGTAGATCCGCATCATGCTTACGCGGTGCAGGCGGGATTCCAGAGTGTGAGGCTTGGCGGAGGTATCATCACAATCCATATAGAATGGGCAACTATCAGATTCAGCTGTGTAGGCATACGGTGAGTTATATCAACATGTTTTTATCCTTGACAGATTGAAATGTCACAATCTGTAGATTCTACAGCGGCTGCAGGAGATGGGAGACCTCCGCACAGCTTGAAGCAGCGCTACACGCGTGCGCGGAGTGGTTGCGAACGGTGCCGCGCGCAACGCCGCAAGTGTGAGTCCAAATACAATCAATGCAGCATGGAGATAGGACGGTGGGTTTATGCTAATGCTGGGGGCCTCTAGGCGATGAAGGACGACCTCGGTGCAGGCGTTGCGCTGATGTTGGTGCCATGTGCAACTATGTTACGCACGTGTCGTTTAAGGCCAAGAATGCTCAGACATTGTCACAACAAGCCACCTCGAGCCAGGCGGGACGCTTAAGGTTTTCGGCTGAGTACCCTACTATAGAGGTATATTCCCCAACTCCAGTACACGAACAGCTGACTGATACGTTACTCTCTAGTTTGTTCTGGACGATGGCCCAGAGCGAGGAATATCCTCCGACTCAACTGGCGGTAGCCCTGGTAATAATCAAAGCTCCTCAATTGGTTTATCTCAGAGTCTAAACCCAGCTGAGAGCTGGCCACTTGTCGGAAGGAGCCCTCTTTCAAGTGTCGAAGCTGAACTGCTGAAGTATTACAGCGGCCGTGTCGCTCCGTGGGTAGGAGACAAGCACTCCTTGATGGTACCAACTGTTTCTGACGGTAAAGACACTGTAGCTAGATGTTTATGACCAAAACCAGACATTTGGTCGTTGTGTCACTCGGCTAGCTATGACTTCGCCGTGTGTGCTAGAGGCATTGCTACAGGTCTCGGCGGTGTTCTCTGGTCGCCAGGCGGAGGTTGTAACACGGCGTGGTGCCGGGCTATTTCATTTCCAGGCTATGTCAAATCCACTCGGAGCCGACTCACCCGCCTCTGTCTTGAAAATTACCGCTTGTTTTGTGCTAGCGAGAACCCTCCTGTTCGTCGATGCGATTCCGGATACGTGGGAGCGTAGTTTTCATGGAAATGGGGCGTTCCTATACTTCCATAAATTTGAGTTTCTCGACACGACTCAGCTACAAATATGGTCGGCAATCCTCACACTGATCTTAAGACTAGGTATTTAAACGAGTACATATACTTCTGGCGTTCTGTTTATTGATTAGCTGATACTGAAGTCGAGTAGAGATCGCATATTGTCTCATGTACCAAGAGGCACCAGCTTGGATTCCAGAACTCGCAAACCAGATCCGAACACGGCTGTGGCCGAAGGATGCAAGGGGTATTAAGTCCAGAGAGAACTTGAAGGCTTGTATCTACTGTCTTAGTCTTCTTGTCGATGCTCTGAGTTTAGCTTTCCCTGTGCGTCAGAAGAGCGTTGACATCACAGTCCCGACTGCAGCGGCCACCTCTCATGCCAATACGTGGAAAGGCACTGTGAATCGACTGTTTGCATGGCATACAAATCGCCCTCCGGACCTTGAAGCATTGATAGAAACTGGGGATGCCCATGATACCTTCCCCACTGTCGTATTCACAAGCGGAGCAGCTATCTCTTGCAACATAATGTACCACACAGCTATGTTTCTGCTACTCAGAAATAGGCCACCATCAGTGCCCTTGGAGGAACAGGACAAGGAGTCAGAGATGAATGCGGCTCGGATGTCACCTCTCTGGCATGCCCGTCACGTGTGCGGCATTGCGATCAACAGTGACCCCGAGTATACCAATTGCTGGGATCCCGTCATGATAGCAGCAGTCTCACTCGTGGCACGGCAAATGACGAACCCTTCTCAGCAAAATGACATAGTGAACAGCTTTAATCGACTGACTAAAGTTGGGTGGCGCGTGGAGGGGCTTGTCGCTAAGCTCCGTAGCGAATGGGGTCCAGTTAGCTAAGAGTGTGAGAATTCCCGGTTTGACAGGTCTTGTTCACAGACGATGCAGCCTGTTGGCAGGTACTGTACGACTGGCTTCACCCGTCTCAAATGAGTTTGGCTCGGTGTGCTAAGCTCCTAGTAATTGAGATGCTTCTGTAATTCCGACAATGGTTTTAGAAACAGAACTCATTGGCTGTTTAACAACTGAGAAGAAGGCCATATCTTCCTCCGATATTAAACTATTAATTTAGTGCAAAACCCTCTTCGTGAGCTGTTTTTTGGACGGGGCGCATGTGAGTAATCTGGACTAGGACGCCCCAAAAGCCCTTCCTAGAGCACTTAGAGGTCAGTACTACCGTTAAGGAATGGCTGCAGGTAAGACTGCAGGTATTGCTGCATCTTTCCGTGAGTGATGGCTTGGGATGTATGCAACGTGGCGGGTCAGGCTACCCGTTCCATCGCTACTTTATTAGCCTCCGCATGATGCATCATGCACGGACTGGCTAGAACGGACAGCCAATTTAGACTTATGATTGCCCTGAATACATCAAATTCTCAGTTCACACCACACAGTATACGACTTCAGTACTTCATATCTCATATTGTTACCACGTATGATTGATCTCGCTACTCTAATAATAGGGACTCCTAGATAGGAGCCGCCTTAGACAATCTAAGAAGCTAGATTGGTTCTAGGCGTCCTATTAGGAATCTTGGTTCTCATGAGTTATTCCGTGCCTCAACCTCCCCGAAGTGCTGGCAATGTGTAGGCTGCGTAAGCTAACGAACGTAGGCTTGCTTGCCAAATTTACAATATACTAGCACTACTTCAATGTAAATATCGAGTAGTTTACTAGCCTATCGCATAAATCCATTGTTGCTCTGCGCTCATGCCCTGCAACGTTTATCGCTGAGGTGTGTTCCATCCCGCTTGCCATTTTCTATGGTCGAGGACTGGGAAAATATGTGCCTCGGTATTAAAGACAACTTCTGTGAGCGGGAAAAAATCAACCGGGCTAAACAGGAGATACAGATACTTGAGGGTTTCGGCCTGAGGAGTTGTGTCATTAGTCAAAATATTCACTTTCGGGAAGGGCACAACCTTACCAGCCAGAAGCTCTCCATGTTGTCTCTCAAGGGCGGGGGAATACTGTTTACGTCGTTCAGCGAAGTGTACCCTTGCTTCTCGCTTATTTTGGTGTGTTTCTCGAACGCCTTAAAGATCTTCCACCCCCATTCGCGGTAGAGGGGGTCTTCAGTGATACGCCACATCATGAATAAACTTTCTACGGTCTCGGGCCGTTGCAGGTTGTGTGCATCTAGAGGCTTGATGATGTAGTCTCTCTTCCATGCCGCCAGCGAGTCCCTCGTGGGCGCCATGCGTCGATCCCCTGGCACCGGACGGAGATCTGCCTCATCAGCGTTAAACCAGGCAATTTCGGGCGCAAGGCCTGTCTTAGTCACAGCGTACATTCCCCAGCATGTCTTCATCAGATCGCGCGCGAGCTGGATTTGCTCCTCGTTTCTGGCTGTCCAGCTCGGCCACGTTCGTGCCTCAGACAGGGTATGACCCTGGGTGGCGCCAACAGCGATCAACCCGGGGAGAAAGCAGACGAGATGATCCATCTTGGGTGACAGCGGACCACCGATCCCTTGTGGCAGCTCGGCAACAAACTTGAGGCCTGAATCCTTAGTAGTGGTGATAAGGTGCTTTTGAATTCCCATCAAAGCCTCTTCCCACATATCGAGGTAAACAGACTCTTGCCCTGATGTCTGTAGGTGTTGTTTAACAAGGTATTCTGGGATATGTTAGCAAGAACATAGTCATGTTATATTATTGCGTGAGTACAAACCGTAATAGGAATCCCCGCGACTTCCTAGTCTGATCTCTCTAGTAGTGAAAGCCCCGGATTCTGGATGTACAAAAATAGGGACAAGGCCGTCTTTGGCCCTGTTGTCACTGAGAACCTTCATCACTCTCTCAGCTTTCCGCCAATAAGTATTGTCACCTGTTAGATAAGACAAATACTTCATTTCGAGTTGTAATGTCGCAGCCTCGGCCGTAGACGAAGATCCCCCATCCGCATGAGACGGGACACCCGCTCTTTTTGATAGATGTACACTGGCATAAGGAATACCGGATCGTGATTCGTAGGCAGGTAGCAATCTTTCAGCAACTTCTACTGCCTTAGCCAAATACACGGAGTCGCTACGAGATGCTACGTCGGGTAGCCTGGTCGATAGGTAGTGCGCCGACAGCAGTCCTCCGAGCATGCGAATGGTCATTTCGAATGTGTTCACGTCTTGATCTTGGTCGTACGTCAAGCTGCGTTGAAGCCATTTACGAGGCTCATCTAGACGGTCGGTAAGGTTCATGAGCATAATCGTGTCGAGACTATCGATAATAATCCATCCCAGCCCATCAGGACTCATTTGGGACCCCTTCATCGAAACCGGATGGTATCTATCGTTGCCTATTTTGGTATATTGTCAGTACTGTGATTGAGCTCCCAGAATTCAACTCACCCCAGGCATTGCGGGAGTACGCATCCCAGCTGGTAACAAAAGCATTCTTCACTTCTTCTCTTCTAGACTCCCAATTCACAAAGCTCGCGCCGTAATGGTAAAATCCGATTGGGCTATCATTGGCCCATTGGAATAGGCCCCAAACAAGAGACAGGATTAAAACTAATATGGCCCCTAGCGCGAATTTGGCCTTGAATGACGGGGGAAAACGAGGTTTTGCGGGATGAGGCCGGATGGTCGCTTTTCCTCTTCGAGCTGCCATACTGTCGGTTTTGGGGGGGGGGGGTTCCTAGGTTGGCGTTTAGGAGGACTAGTCCGCAGTACGGCAACGAAGAAAGAAGATGAAAATCTGATTGTGGGACAAGAAAAGACTGGAATTGATCGATAAAGGAAAGAGAACACTTTGTGCACCCAGCGTACTGGGAGCCAACCCACCCACCCCTGCACTGACATCTCGGCTACCACAAACAAATCAAGACTGGGATTGCTGTGCCTCACATATAACAATGTATCATACTACCCCTGACTCTGACTGGCTTAACCAAAATGTATGGTACTGCATTGTTTATACCGTGGCTATGGCTTCTTCATAAACAGTGCTTTTCCCAATCCATATGCTGATATCAGGTCCCAAGACTTCAGTCTTGCCATGACAGAAATATACCCAGCAGTTACCACCAGCGGGGTGGTGACCTCCTTTATTCCTCTTACGACCACATTCACACCATCGTCTACATGTAGCGAGAAATTTCGACTCGATGGACCTAGCCTTGTCGCCTTCGATCCTGGATATGGACTAGATGTTGACACCGACGTGCGCTGCGTACCTTCTGCCGTAACAACGTGGTGGGAACAAGGCCGATTCGGAGACACTGGAAATGACCATACTGCCGTCAGCTTGGGACCTTTGGTTTGTCCATACGAGTGGCAGACAGTGGTATCATCAGTTCGCGATAAGTCAAGCACACTTGCCATGTGCTGCCCTTCGTAAGCCCCCCGTACACTCCCCTATCGAGTCCTACACCTTCATGTAGCTGTCACTGAGTCCTTCTGCTTCAGAGGCTACTATCTCGGAAACGGTATTTCAGGCTCCATTATTGGGGATTGCCTATCAGATGTATCATCGGGAGTGCGATTGACGTATGGGTCCACGGCGATCGGCATCTCAGACAATTGGAACATAGAGACAACGACCCTGACACACAAGTCGACAGTGGGCGCTATTGCTGTTGTTGGTTGGAATATTCGATTAGGAACGTCGCCAGAAACGGAGACTACGTCGAGCATGTCTACATTTAGCTCTTCTGTATCTTCTGCTGCGTCTGCTTCGAATACTTTATCTGATTCGACATCTCCCCCATCGCTAAGCCCCTATCCGTCAATGAGCTCCCTGCCATCCTCGAATATATCGTCTCGGATCAACCCCGGGACAGCTGCCGGTATAGGAGTAGGAGTTGGGCTAGGTGTGATTGGGACGGCCGCCTTGATAGGCACTGTCTACCTGGTGAAGAAACGGAAAAGAGCAAGCCCCATGGGGGCGGCAGTGGCCCAGAGTGATCAGCCCTCTCAGACCCCAGAACTCCAGGCGTTGCCTGTTAAGCACGAGTTGCACGCCTCACCAACTGGTGGACGTGAAGTTCAAGCGTCTCTACCGGAAATCTCACCCCCTGCTGAGTTACACGGCTGACTCGAGGAACTCCTGTGCGGATGACACTAGGACACTGGCATAGTCCATATCATCTCGAGAATTGTATTTCCACTTTGAAGAAAGATGCATTATTGTCTACTGTCCTGTAAATATACTTGTCCTCTCATAATGTCTACCTGTTTAAGATACTTACATAGCGCGTTTTTTGAGCTCTAGTCTATGAGTATGCAACAGCTGTGCTGAAGCTGTCTTGACCAGGGCTACCATAACAATGATATAACTCAGATGACTGATTACACTGCTAATATCTCGGAATATTATTTTGAACACTATATCATGACCCTACTACCATCAAACGTAGAGCCCTATCAAGTCAGAGACTTAGCCGACCGAAGTTGGTTGCGCCACCGTGCGAAGAAAAATCACCTCAAGGGGTCAAAAGGGGGGAGAGGGGTATCTGCTTCTGTGTCACCTGTTACACGTACACAAGCCGAACAAGGTGAAACGCAAGGCAATGGGTGGAAAATCCTAGAATGCCTTAGACATAGAGCCTAGAAGAGAAGTGCCTAGCGATGAAGCCGAGGCTATTCAGGGTGTCAAAGCTGGGGGAAACCTCCTCTGAAGAAAGAAGGAAATGATCGCCAGAGATCTCCTTAGCATCATGTTAGACTACTATATCAATAGAAGACCTACTTCCAAGCTCTCATCATGAGCCCCTGCCTGTTACATCACGCAATTCGTTCGGGCCAAATGAAGGCATGGCTGTCCCCGATGTAATGTAGGCTACTGGCATGCTTCACGCCACATAGTATGCAACGGCGGACTAGTGCATAAGCACATCGATTACAACATCATTGGCCCTTGGTGCAAACTTAATTGAAAGGGGGATGACAATTTAAGATGCGTTGTTTATCTGCACGTCGAGGCAAATTTGATGCAGGCTGCCAAAGGCTGCAGCTAACGGCCCCCAATACCAAAAGGTAATAACAAGCACCAACTGTCATAGCCACATCCCGCTCGCCCATATATGCATCATGTCGCACATTGATCCGTCCTTTTGACCTTGTTGGGCATGGGTGCTTAGGCGCTTCTCATTTCATTTTTTCCCCACCCTGGCCTATATCCTCAGCGTAAGAATTTCTTCCGGTGTATAATGACCTAGTTAGACATTTCCGTCCTTGTCAGACTCTCTGCACCCCTCGGGACTGAATTACATGTGCCCGGCTCACACCTGAAGGGTGAGTGTCGCTCGCTTCGATGTTAGATGTTAGGCGAGTGTCTTTAGACGAGTTCATTATATTTTAACATGAACATGCTGAATGGTAAGGCTAGGGGATGATCGGCGTTCTTCCTAGCCAGGGACCCAGGACGTTATGATTGCTACCCAGGCCCAACTATAGGGAAACAATTGTACTGGTATGCAGTTTGACTTGATCAACGGGCTAGACGGTTTCCAGTCCTATCAGCCCGCCCAGCCTTTGTCAAGCTGCAAAAGGAATTCTAAGAGAGTCTCAACATCTGCCATGTTCCATCACTGCTACCATAACGATACATATCCTACTGGCATGATTATGGATTGAGGAATCAATGTGAGTGAAGGCTGGAGAGCTCGAAGTAGTCATTTCTAAATTAGGTGATGAAGATAGCCGCCTGTTCACGAGAGGCATCTGACATATCTCCAGCGAGGGTCGTGGCAACGTAATATCTAACGGTATATTACATCGTGTTATACATGGGATTCATGGTACAAGTCGCGACGGCCAGTTTCTCATCCGGGCTTCGACCTTGGGGGTTGGCGTCGGGAATGGATGTTGAAAGTCTTGTTTGGCCGCGGCATAACAATTTCATGTGCTTATACTCTATCGCGACTGGGCTCACGTTCGTGAGGGATGGCCATATCGCAGAGAAAGAGGTAACAAGCAGGTATTGGGGATCACTCGTCGGTTTCGAGGCGGCCACAGCGGGCGTGCGGCATGCAGTATGCGACATGCGGCGTGCGGCAGGTGGGCAATCGGCGACCGACTCATCTCAAACCTGATTCCTGCCGTATTCCTTGGGTAGATCCATGCCCACCCTCCGCGCGCTCAGTCGAATCCGTTCCTCTTCATCCATGTTCATGCCGGGGTTGTACCGCTCTAATAAAGTGACATACTGGCGCTGGGCCTTCACGTAGTGCAGCAATTGCTCGGCCTGGCGCACAGCAACGTCTTGGGGGGCATCGTTGGAGAAGCTCTGTCGCAATTTCTGGTGGAGAGGCGATCTGGATTCTGTCGACGATAGAGGCCGAGGCGGAAGTTCTCGGAGGAAGGAGCGGTATAAAGAGCGTAATCGCACTGGCTGCGACATGGTGGTGACGATGCTGGGAGCTGGCCGACGAAGCGTGGACGAGATGTGTAAGTGCAAAAGCAATTGTTGGCGCGCAGTGTTGGGTGCTGGGTCAGGTGCATTTGAGGTAGTAGTCCGGCGATATGGGAGCCTCGGAGGAGAACCTACCTGTATGCCAAGCCAGACAAAGTAGCCGAGATAAGATAAGATAACTAACACTAGGAGGTACCTACCGGGTGGTTCCGTCAATTGCTAGACCAGATAGCATGGGTATGAAGTTCTAAGACCCTTCGACCTCGGAATCTTTGAAGGTAAAACAGACAGTTTGGCAGAAGGCCTCAATGTTGATCCGCAGCCGGAAACGCGTCGGCAGGACCCAACATGTATTCGCGATAGCATTCTCTTCATGATGACGACTGCGACATCGATGCAGCTCAAGGCGCTCTTAGCAATGCCCACGGCGCTCCGCCCGGTGGTGCTAGGCGCATTCGCCTCACCATTCGCATCGCCATTTGCATCACCGGCTGCGCGGTGCCCTCGCTCCCGATCCTTCTCAGTGTCCTCTGCCAAACATGCGCCAGTCAAGTACCCCAACGTCGCCGCCCTCGTCATACCCGAGTTTCGAACGTCGTCCATCGCCGAGATCACCCCTAGCGAGCTGTTCAAGACATCGTCGCTCAACTCGGCGCCTGGTCAGCCTCTTGAAGACGAGTTGTTCAAGCTATACATCAAGAACCCGGCCAGCTTCGTCTACGCCGAATCCGACTTCTATAAGCTGAGGAAAAACACGCGCGTTCCCGAGGTGTGCGTCCTAGGCCGCTCCAATGTCGGCAAGTCGTCATTCGTAAATGCGCTCGCCAACCGACCGAACAATGGCCTGGCCTTCGTTAGCAGCAAGGCCGGCAAGACGAGGTCGATCAACACGTATGGTTTTGGCCCCGCGCCCACGATAAAGGAGCTCCAAGCCCAGGGATCGCAGTATAAGGACGAGGATATACCCACTCACACCTTCCATCTTGTTGACATGCCTGGGTATGGCCATGCGTCCCTGAAAGAATGGGGAAAGAATATCTCCCTGTATTTGAAGAAGAGGAATAATGTGAAGGGGGCTATCGTTTTGATTGACGCCGAGGTCGGCCCTAAGGACTCTGACGTCCACCTACTTGAGCTTCTCAGCGCTGCTCAATTGAAGACCGCCATTGTCTTAACAAAAGCGGACAAAGCTAAGAAAGGGTTAGAAAGGTTGCGTGAGACGTGCAAACAAGTCTGGGATGCCATCCACGCCATTGAAATCAGGACTACTGAGGGTAACTGGGTCTGGGAAAAGGACGTCTACGTTACCGCCGTGGGCGCGAAAGAATTTGCTGTGGTTCGGTCAACCGTGACGATCGCGAGGCTGGCCGTGGCTCGCTTAGCTGGACTAGTGAAAGACGAGCGCCCTGATGTTGGGAAGAATAAGAAATGGGCCGGCAAGATGATATCGTTTGACGACTTGCAGTATGCTCCCAGTCAAAGTAACAGTCTTGGGGCTAACAACGCCACCATCTCGAAACCCGCCGAGCCAGCGCGGGGGACACCCACTTCCTCGAAGGGAAAACCCGATCCAATCAAGGCAAAGGATCCGTTCACCGAACTGGAGGATGCTGTTGTTGCGCGGAACGGAGGCCGAGTACGAAACAACGTTGGATCTGGGCCCCGGAGCTTGAATAGAAGCAGGCGAACACAGGTCCGCACATTTCACAGCACATCGGTTGCTACCAAAGAACAGCAGCACACGCCAACAGGCGCCGAGCTCAAAGCCGTAATCGACGAATTTGTGAAAACGCTCAAGACTGACACACCGCGCGACCAGGTCCGGCGCCTGCAATACGAACGCCAGATACACCCACCGAAACTTTTCGAGAACACCTTGGAAAAGGCCGATGAGGTACGAGTGCGCAAGCTGCAACGGCAGTTCCCAGGACAAGCCAGCCGTACCCGAGCCATCCTTGATCAGCGACGAGCGGTCAGCGAGGCGTGGTCCGGGGCCCAACAGGTTAGTGATGCTGATACCCGGAGGTTTACAGAAACTAAAAGGGCCGGAACTTAGCTTGCGAAGAGTCGAAATGCCGTTCCCAGGAGTTCTCTGGCAACGCGGTGGCGGCAGGCCAGTGAGGCCGATGCCCTGGTGTTTAGAGAGACTGACGCCGGTGATCCGGCTACTGCTACCGACTCTCAAAAGCCCTCGGCGCAATGGGAAGAATTTGAGAAGAATGCATCCATGCTCGAGGATAACGAGAAGACAAAGTAAAAGCAGGCGAAGGCGCCGAGGAAGCAATCGGCCAGCAAGTCACCTGCCAGTAGTATCAGGACTGCTAGCGACATTGAATAGGCCTTTGCGTACCTTCCAAAGTATTTGTGGACATATTGAAGAGCAAGAAGAATAAGGAGAAGGAGAAGACGCGGCAAAAGAGGAAGAAACCGGCCAGCAGGTCATAGGTCCCGGCTTGGTGGCCGGAGAGCATGCATTCCGCGCCTCTGGCTGAATCTGTACAATGAAACGAGCGATAAGACGGTTCCTTCGCGGGATGGGAGCTTACGGCGCATTTAGGATATCAAGGTGCCTGGCGCTGTACGGGCTCGTGTAGATATAGCATTTGTACATATCATGTAGACTTGGACTAGTTATCCATGTACCAACACGAAGTTGTATAACATCTTCAACAATAACAAAGCTCAATTCCTCAGGAGTAACATGTATAAGAATGTTATTATATACAATACGGACGCGACTTTATCCTTTATCGATCGAGTATCCAAGATCCATCGCGCCAAGACCGTTCTCGTTTTGAATGTATAAGATCTATTTAGTTGTAGCTACTAGAATCTAGAATTTACCTCGCTTTGCTAAGCCTCGACTTCTTCGACCTTTTACCCCTCTCCAGGTCCGACGGGGGTTCTGCCCGGAACGAGTAGCCCGGGACGAAGATGTCGACGAGGTTATCCCAGAACCCGATGTCATAGATGTTCTCAATGTCGCGTAGATGCCAGACCCGTTCCCAGGGGCCCTCGCCGGGAGGCGAGGTGTCGTTCGGCGGCTCCCCGTCGAGCGTGCGCACCAAGATCTGGGCCGGCTCAACGGGCCATCGCGTCCAGCCGGCCTCGAAATGGGGATGGCGGTGCCGCGGGATGGGCAGGCGCCGGCGGAAGGCGAAGCCGTCGTCCATCTCGGCCTGCCAGTCCTGCCACTTCATACTCTCGTTGGTCGTCGTCCCACAATAGATCAGGTACGCGTGATAGCCGAGCAGGCCCAACACCAGGGGCGACGTCATGACGGCCAGCAAAGTGACCGAGCCCACACCCACATCTTTCTGAATGCCGTACGTGAGAAGGACAAAGTAATGGTGCCAAGATTGCTGAGGGTGCTTCCACAGGGCGAAGACGCTGCTGCGGGCCCGCGCATTCTCAGCGATCATGCGGAGCCCTAGTGCGCCGCCGTAGATGGTCAGCAGTGCAGTCGATAGTAGGAGCAGCAGGAACCAGTGCTGGTTCCCGTAGCCGACGCAGTTATTGATGAAGACGCAGTGGTGGTCGAGCCTGGCGACGCAGCGCTTGCAGACGGCGCAGTGCTTCGAGCGCGGCGGCTTGAGCAGGTGGCAGGTCCGGCATTCCTGGCCCGGGTGGAAGAGCGTGAAATCGTACGGGTAGAGCGCCATGTGGTGCGCGTGCGTGGCGGCTGTGACGACGCCCGGGTCGCCGAACGCCGCCAGGTATAAGAACACGTACGGCAGGATAATGGCGACAGCGCCGACGGCCTGCTGGTAGCGGCTCAGACGCGGCCAAGCGCCTGGCAGATACAGAAACTCGCCGACGGACAGCAGCAAGATGTAGAATATCAGCACGGTCGGGTGCCGCCCGAACCAGACATAATGCCCGAACGTGCCCACAGACGCAGTGATGCGCCCCCCCGTGAGCGCTCGGTCAAGCGCCAAGACACCGTTGGGTATGTACACCCAGATTGCTCGGTGTAGCCAGGCGATGGGAGTATGCCTTCGGGAAATGACGTCAGCGTAGTTCAGCGTAGTTCAGCGTAATTCATTGTCAAGTGATTTCTTCCCAGGCACCTGCAGCGCGGGCGGGCTGTGTGGGAGCCGCGTGGTCAGATGGCAGCCCGTCCAGCTGAGACCAGACCCGGAGCAACACCGCAGCACCGCAGAGGAATCGACGTCCACAGGGCCAGCTGGCTTACCGTAGCGCCGGTAGCCGACCGAAGAAGGCGATGAATGTCATGAAAGAGATAGCCAGCACGCCGGCGACCACCTTGGCGAGAAGCCCCATGGCGCAGGAACAAGAAAAATCGAGATACCCGGCGTTGAGAGAGGCTGAGAGAGAGCGTGCTATGCTATGGTGCGGGTTCTCTGCGTATCTTGGACGGAAGCGATGCTATCGGCCGGATTGCTGGGCACTGACGCAGAGCCATCTGGAGCGCGGCAAATCTGTGCCGCTGGCCGCGTTTCGAATAGGAAAGGCCGTTTATGAGCACTTATCAACATGCACAGGCACGAAAGAAGCGTCCGAGGTGCAAGGTGCAAGGTGCAAGCGCAAGGCGAATGGAACAAATGAAACAATCTGCTGACCCAATCTGGTAGGACGTGATTTGTGTCCATCCATCCCTGCCGGATTCAGGATCCAGCACAATGTACGAATAGGTAATGTTTATCGATCAGTCAGCGATCGTTGCTTACCTAGGTACCTAGGTACCTGTAGGTACAAGGTTGTTCTAAAAACAGCTCCCGGAGGTACAGGAGGTACCTAGGTACCTAGGTAAGAGTCGTAAAGTAGGTAGGATGCAGTAGGTAAATACATATTTTGCTGGGCATAGCTGTTTAACGGCAACACAAATTCGTTTTGATGCATACATCTTCCTGCCCCACGTGAGAGTGGTTTCCCGACTAGGAAATCGCGATCTTGCATCACGCGTCTTGGTGAAACCCCATCCACGAGACTCGTGTGTTGAGACTGTTGAGACGACTCCCGCCCTCACCTTCTACATCCCATTCCATGCCTGCACTATAAAGTCACTATAAAGTCACGGCTATGACTGATCAGCCTCGCTCTCTTATAACCCTCATTTTGCGGATGAGCGACGACAGGCTCTCGACTTTACAGACTGTGCTTTGTACCCCGCCACGACCTAGCATCAAATTAAGCCACCTTGACAGCCACAACAAGCAACCGACATCTCTCGCACTGTGAAGCGGGCGGCTCTCTTCGCATGCTATCAGTCCTGCCATTTGAGAAGAAAGCTCGAGTCCAATTTGGTCACCTAACCCAGCTTGCCAATCCCGTTTCCAAGAGGCGCCCGGCAGACCACACTGCACATCAATGTCTGCACCGGGGATCACCTACTCTGGCGCCCTCGCCAAAAAGCATGCCCAGGAAGATGCGAGTATAAAGCCTTTGAAAGGGCTCAAATTCTGGTTATCAGCACGCATCCCTCAACGGAGAACCTGTGTTGACTCCATCCACGTACGAGACATAAATCTCTTTTTGTCTGCACACCGTTCCAGGGCTAATGCTTCCCAGGAGAATGGCGGCACAGTGGTTGCAAAGGAGGAGAATGCTGATATCCTTTTATGCGACCCGGCAAAGGAACCCGCCCCGGAATCATATTCGTATGAGCTTATAGCACATGCTGTTGAGGAAGGCTGCCTGAACCCGGACACGAAGGAAGCTTACCTGTGCAGCTCACTGGCATCCGATCGTGGGCTACCCGAGCCAGCCCGCAAATCCAAGCTCACTAGGACCAAGTTTACAGCCGCTGATGATCAGCTTTTAACCAAATATGTAACCGAAATGGAGAGCGAGGGAAAGTATGCTGGCGGCAACAGCATCTACAAGGAGCTTGCCCAACAGGTATGGCCATAGCTATCACGTCATTCCGCATCTATTCTAACTCTCTGGCTGAAGCACCCCCACCATACATGGCACTCATGGCGAGATCGTTGGGTCAAAAAGTTGCATAATGCTCCTCGCCCGCCAGTCTCAACCAAGGCAGAACCCCCACAACCAAATGGCCCGCCGTCTGCTTCTGGTCAAAAAGAGCACCCTGTTACCGGAACAAGGACACGATTCACTGCTGAGGAAGATGATATCCTTCTAGAGACAATACATGCTGCGATTGAGAACCACGAACCCTGGAATGGATTTCAGCCCTATAAGAGATTAGCCAGTGAGGTTGGTGTTAACATCATGGTACATTACTTTCATGTCTGACAGTGTACAGTTCCCTCAACGGACCTTTACAGCGTGGAGAGAACGTGCTGTGAATCACGTAGCGAAACAAAACAAAGACTTGATTGTTCAATGGGAATTCGAAGCTGGTTTTCATCCGGGCGACAAAGAAGACCCCCCCCAGGGCAATGTTGAGGACCAGCAAACCCCAATGGTTAAGGATAAGACCACCAAGTCACTTCTTACAGATCAAACCGCTGAAGCTGCCAAAGGGGTGGCCGAAAGTGAGCTGCCTGAGAAAGACGCTGCCCCTATGACGGTCGACAGCGTTAGTGATAAGAGCGCCTCTTCGCCATACGTGCATAGGTCTAGGTCTCCCGAACAGTTTGCGAGTGCAATGCTGCCAGCAAACAGCAATGCAGCAGTCCACCCGGCCTCGTCGCCGGTACTTGAAATACCTCAGTCTGAACCCAATACAGTACCAATTACGACTAAGGAGCAATTCATTCGCGATTATAATACATTCTTAGAAAGCAGGGGTGGCACAGAGCGAAGAATTCCCACAGTTATGGGTAGGGCCATTAGTCTTTGGGAGCTTTGGCAATCAGTTAGATCACAGAAAGTAGAGACTGCTGAGGTGGATTGGCGGCAAGTCGCTGAGGACTTGGAACTCGACTGGAACTCGACAGCTTTGATTCCGCAGGACCTTCAGCAATGCTACGGCGAGCATCTAGCACCTTTTGCGGAAGCCATGATGAGCTTCAACGACTCTAGTGATGAAGAAGATTCAACAGAAGACAATGCCGATGCGGAGACCGAGACACCTCTACCATCGTCTCCGCCAGTACTTTCGTCACTAAAGCGACGGCTCTCCGCCACAAGCCCAGCATATAAGCGCCTTCACCAGCAGACAACGCCAAAACGAAGGAAGCTAGATCGTAATCAAGTGATTCCATCTACTCCGGAGCCCCATGCTGGGACAGCGCGTCTGCGACCACGTGCCTTTCCCGACAGAACACCGACAGCTTCATCTCCTGTTGATTATAGGAACGCTAGATCCACTCCTCAAACTCAAACGAGCTCGAACGCTAAGAATAGGGATACTGACAAGATGAAAGACGGACTCGGGAGTCTACCGGTACAACAGCAAGGACGAAAAATAACAGTTGAGCCGGAGACACAAGACTTCCGTTTTGACACACAAGATTATACTCATGGTACGCCGTCAGGCCAACCCGACACTGATTCTGAAAACGAGGCAACCCCGTCTCAGCAGCTGCTACTGGAGGACGCGACATCTCAGAGAACCCAACACAGTGCTCCAGTTTTAACTGCAACGCGCCAGCGCATAGTACAGACTACCCCAACCCCGCATCGTAGAATCCGAGTTCCCATACAGTCAGACGACTCTGCAGACGATGATATGCAGCAAAGCAATAAGAGATCCAGGACATCTCCCACTCCGCTTTCTGCCCAACAGGCGCGACCAAAGAGACGGGCGTTGACATCATCATGGAAGTCCAACCCCAGTGCTTCCGCCGGTCCAGTAGACTTGCAGAACAGCCAAACAACAACCGCCATTGTTCGGGGGACCGAGCCTCGTCAAAGGGCGACTCCGCTGAAAGAGACGCCTGATGATATAATCGATCGTTTCGTCTCGTTGGGTTACACTAGAGACACCGTTCTCCGCTCGCTGAGGGCCACGAGCTGGATAATCGGCAATGCAGGCCAGGTCATGGAAATGCTGAAACGAGGAGAGCCTCTCCCGCCTAGAACCACGGGTGTCTGGACGGATCACGATGACGAATCTCTGACACTAGTGTATTCCGACAAAACCTCCGCCGATGCCAAGGCTGAGAAGAGACGAATGAAAGCAATGAAACGTCTGCAGGCGAAACACGGGGCGGAGCAGATTGCTCTGCGCAGGAGATATTTACTAGATGAGCTGCCGGAATAAAGCTCGGCAGGCGATGACTGGCGATTCTTTTATAATTTTCTCTCATCTTTCCCGCCGATGTGTTTGGTGCTGCGTGTAGATATTAGGTGGGCGGGGCGGGGCGGCTGTTCGTTCTCGGCGCAATATGTATTGAGTTATGTGAGATACCCGGCCTCTCTGAATAGGTAGTTTTCTTTACAAGTTTAAATGCTTGAGTAATATCAAATCCAAGTGCCATTGTACCGTAGCATAACTTAGCTTGGCGTTCACATAAACAGAATCACGTCGTATTTGACACTTCAGTCGCAACGCAGTTCAAAGCGTCTAAAGGCACTAGTAGTACTTAAATAGAAACAGGTAAATATGTGCGAAGCAGTATATACATTTGAATTCCAGTTCAAGGATACTTATAATATGGATCAATGAATGCAAAATTTCCTTCCGTTTCCCCCTTCATTTTTTACAAAAAGTAGCATCTGCCAGATGGTGACAAAGGCGCACGCGACAGAGTTACAGGGGGTTGTTTAGAGGGAAGTCATGACGTGCGCCGCTCAGCTGAGCTTGGACAGGATGAAGCTGAGAGCCTGCGAGCCGTACTCGGTGACGTAGCCCTGGTGGGTGTTGGCGTCGTTGCCGTTGCAGCAGTAGGGGTCGGCCGAGTCGCAGTACGACTGGATGATGCTGGGGTTGCCCGGCGAGCAGGTGAAGCCACTGGGGCGAGCGGCGAACTGGGGCGCGTTTTAGTATCGGGACTTTTTTTTCCTTTTCTGAGAGGCGAAGAAACTTACTCCTCCGGCCGTGCACGTGCCGACGTTGTAGGGCAGGCCGGCGACGTTGTGCGGGTCGCCCATGAAAATGGCGGCCTTGACGGCGGCGAGCGCGGTGCCCGAGAGCGTCGATCCCGCGCCGCCGCAGAGGGCGTTGTCCATGATCTGACCGCCCTGGATTCGCGACTGGTCAGCCCGCGTCCGTCTCATTCGGGTCGGGAGCTCGCGGCGTATCCCATCTAGTTAGGGACCACCTTATAGACCACCCTCCATAACGCTTAAAATAACAAGTAAGTCGTCAACGTACCTGAGAGTAGCCGATGAGGACGATCTGGGTGTCCGGGCATTGGCTGTTCTTCTGGGTGACCGCCGAGACGACAGCCGAGGTGCCCTGGTTGGCAGAGCTGTCGTAGTCGACGCCACCGCACGAGGCCTGGCCACCGCAGGCGGGATAGTCGATGGCGACGGAGTCGCTGTTGGGGTACGCAGCCTTCACCATGTCGACGAGACCGCCGGCGGTACCATACTATGCGCCCCGAGAGTCAGTAATTACCCTTTGGGTGTATCTTGAAGCGGCTTCGAGAATCACTTACGCCTGCAGGCGCCGTCGTCTCGCGGGCGCCGAAGATGAACAGGGAGGGGCAGGACTGGCGCTCTTCCACGGGCGTCGCATTGGCGACAGCCGCGAGGATGGGGAGCACGGCGGTGGCGGACTTCATTTTGGAAATCGTAGCGAAGGAGCTGTCTCGGCTGGCTATTGTAGTCGTCGGTAAGGCGTTGGTCTTACTGGTGATTGATTATGGCGATGATGAGCTGGTCTGAGAAGTTCAAGACGCAGTGCGATCCTCGAGGTTTATGTACTCGCTCATGCGCATGCGTCACCTTCACGACAACTCCCTAACTGGGAACTAGCAAAGCATCCCATCATCGCTCGCCACGGCCCGGCATCCTCGCTGCGCGTCACCGATCTCTCTTGCACCGAGCTCATGCGCCGCTCGAGGGTTCGCGGGCCGTGCGTCGCCCTCGCGGGGACGAGATCAAACCTGCAGGAACATTTTGCGCGCTGCCCACATCCGAAACGCTCGCGCTGATCCTCGGCCTCATTGGGAACGAGGTTGGCTCTGCGTCCCGTGGGAGCTACCAGTTTCTCGCATGACACCCAGATCTGTGATGACGACCGAAACGCCAGACCCCAGGAACTGGGTTCGTGGAGCCCATGCTGGCTGGCTATAGGAGGTATGTCGACACTCCGTCGCGGGTAAATACCCTCGGCCCCACGTGGCCGGCCGGGTAAATTGGTCGCATCCCAGGTTCACCAGCAGTCGGAAAGCTTGTCTGGTGGCGGCTCTTTTGCACCTTTTCGGACAGTGGCGCGTCTCATCTGGCTCTGCCTTCGACGCGCCCTCGTTCGCCCCCCCAGGCTAACGGAGGTGATCTACACCTCGCAGGTACTCATCAGGTCCGGAGCTGAGAGTCGCGCCTGTATGCGACTCGTGGGCCTCCTCGAAGATCTGCATTTCGGTCGACCGGGCGGGTTTTACTTGCAACGGGCGCCTGAACCAAAGCCGACGAGGCGGTTGCCGGTAAAGAAGGCTGCCAACATTTCTGTTCGGGATGGCAACTTCGAGTGGTCCCGGTGGGGAGGATGCGAGTCGAGCGGGCAACGACGGTAATAGGGCAGCAATGGGAGACCCGGGTGAGCGGAGCTGGCGATAGTTTCTTAATTATGACTGCAACCGTCTGAAGTAGATATGTCAAATTGTTAACTAGCTGTAGAGCCGGTATATTGACAAATCATCCTTAGTTCACCTTGATCTCAATATTTGCAAGGAGATGGCATAATGGTGACAAGTAAATGCGGTTTCAGTGACTGTTGACGGCAGCAAGCCTATGCCCCAAAAGTAAGTACATGGTTACAGCTTAGTCCAACTCTTTCGACATACGGCATACGCAGGCTTTAAAGGTACATACAGAAAGAGATATATGCCAGGTACCAACCCAGTCAGTCATGCTTCTGTTACCAGGTAGACAACCCTGTCATTCCTTATAACACGACAGATATAATAAGATGACGACGCCTATGCACCCCCCCATTCATCACATTTAGTTATGAAGTACCTCTTCATTCCATATCACATATTCTAATTCATCGCATTGCTTGTCTTGCATTCCCTAGCTCCGGCAGGCTGGGAGTATTGAACCATCGGCCCGTACTTCAACAAATGTTGAGGACAAGATAGAGTTCCCATTTTTATTTCGAAATGCCGCCGGGTGATAGTGAACGTCCGTCGGTCTTCTGGGTTGTCTAAACAGCGATCTTTCATGTCTCTGCGTGCACCATCATGGATCGGCCGGCCGGAGGGGCTACAGAATATTTATCAACATCGAAAAGCTACATACGTAACGTGGCCCAAAAGGCCAGTTTTGGAGTCCGGTTCCTAATACCCCCAATACTCTTTCAGATTCATCCTATTCAACCACTATCTAGAACAGACTGCGTGCACAAAATAGGAGGTACCGTAGCTAGCCCAAGGTTGGCCAAGCCTACGCACCCAGAGAGGTCAATTACAAGCGCTTATACTGGGGAATACAATGGTGCAAGAGATTTAGACACTCTATTCGTCACTATACAAGCTTGCTAGAGCACATGCAAATGGGAAACAACTCCGTGTTGCCTACTGGCCTCTCCCTCACGCCCGTTTCTTTCACTACGAGTGTACTACCTAATATGCCTACCCCATACTACACGAGCAAATAAAACAGAGCGGTGTTCATCTTGTTCTAGACTATTTAATAGCATAGAAGTCATGCACAAGGTCTATTCTAGGTGAAGCCATGTTGCGATGCTTCTGGTGTACTAGTGAACTGAATCGGCGCTAGCCAGCATTCTTATCCATTTCGTCCTTCATGTACGCAATCAATACAATTTCGTCCAATTCCAACAAGTATATCTCGGCTTTCGTAGCCAGAATTTCGATAGATTATATCGTATATGCTACCTAAGACGTAGCCGAGTGGCAGTAGCTCGTCATTCCTCAATACCATTATCAAAGGTCTAACGTTTATTCCATGATATCGAGCCGACGAAAGTTCGTGATGACCCTCTGATCTTCAATCGACGGTGAGAAGTTGTTCGAAAAAGCCTCCAATCTGCCTCTCGCGGTCAACGAGATGGATCTCCAGAATCCAATGCCGCGGCCGGCCGTCCTTGCCCAGGGACCTCATGCGCTCCTGGTTGCCCTCGGTGATGTACAGGGCCCTCTTGTCGTTGGGGATCCGCTCGTGCGGGAACGAGCCGATGAGGTGGCCGGCGATGTGCCCGCCAAACTCCCACCCCTCGCGCTCGGCGGTGCGGCACGCGACGGCGTACAGCTCGCCGCCCGTCATGTCCGGGCTCTCGTCGAAGCGCGCCTTGACCTCGCGCCACACGGGCTCGAGGGCGTCGCGCAGCCGCCGCTTGCGCGGGTCGTCGCCGAGGACGTAGGTGCGGCCGAAGTCGGCCTCCCAGGCCTCGAAGACGGGGCCCAGGTCGACGAAGAGGATGTCGTCGGCGGCGACGACGCGGTCGGGCGGGTTCTCCTGGTACGGCTGCAGCGTGTTGGGCCCGCTGCGCACGACGCGCTTGTGCCAGTGCGTCCGGACGCCGTGCCGGCGCGCGCCCAGCTCGTGGATCTCGTCGCTGAGCTGCTTCTCGCTCACGCCGGGTCGCAGGATGTCCCTCGCGATCTCGTCGAACAGGCGCAGCGCTTTGGCCTGCGCGTCGGCGAGTGCGGCCGCCCGCTGCTGCTCCTCCGCATCCGGGACTGCTGACATGGCGTGCGAGTGTGCTTCTGGTGCTGCCTCGGGGACCAGTCTATTGATGATTCTTTAGTCGCTACCTAATGATATATGTCATCGACATGGAAAGCGGCATTGTTACCCCGCAGTGGATTCGTAGTCCGGGCCCTTTCCGACAACGCCGATCACCTCGGAGAGAGTCCCTTTCCACCCGATTACTATACCAATTGTTTAATTTAACACGTTTTCTACGAAAAGGATAGTAGGGTTTACTATCTAATAGTCTTGCGCTACGACTTGGAATGTCACTCTCCCATTAGATGGGATTGGACCACATCCACTTCACTTCACTCATCCGGCTATGCTTCCCTGTCATCGGATCTCGTCGGAGTCGCTGCTTTTAGTGTTTCTTCTACGCATGTATACCAGCCTAAGAAAAGCATTGGAGGCGAGGATCTCGTATGCAAGAAATGTACATGTGAATAAATCCGCGCATACCTTTATTTGTGGCAGTTATTCTCGACGGCTGGGCCTTGAACCCTTATAAGGTATCTAGTTAGGTACGCTCTCCCGCCTTTGAGGGGTGAGTGGGAGAGGGATGATCAGCACGTATCGCTATACCATAAAAGAAAACAATTCACTTCACTCGCCCGGACTCAGTAAATCCAGTGGTGTACAATAATTGAAAGAGGATAAGATGGTCTATGTACAGAGAAGTTGAACCTGCTTCTCATCATCAGCAACTCAAGATTCCGTCGCTCAAGTGCCCCAATGCCATACTATAGTGCCGCTATCAGTAGTACGAACACCCCCATGGTGTCGAGTGGTCCGTAGAGAACAGCTCCCGCAGTTACTGGTGTCGCCTGTGTCGCTACAGGTGCGGGTGTAGTAGCAGTACTCAGATTGCCGCCGGCAGGGCTTGGTGTAGGTGAGAATGGCCGGCCGCCGGCCGGGTATGTTACTGTCGCTGTTATATCTTTCGGTCCACAGTGCCCCTCGTGGCACGTCTCGACCCCCGTGATGAATCCGTACGGTATCTGCGTGGGCCTTTCGAAACGCGGGAGTGATGATAGGCCGATATATGTTTCCGTAACAGCATAGCTTTGTGTCTTCATTCCTAGAGTGTCGAATGCTGGGTACGCCGTGGTGAATGAACTGAGGGCAGTGCAATCAGGGCAGTCGCAAGATACGCATGATGGCATTGTATAGGAGAGCGTTATCGTCTCCGGACACTCGGTACCGGCAGTTTTGTCTGTAGCCGTACTGACAATAGGCGTATCGTGTCGGCCGGTCTCAAGGTAAGGCATGGAGTCGGCTTCGCTAACGCACTCCGTCACTGCGAATGTGGTGTAAGCGAGTCGCTGAGCTGCGGCGACATTGAGATTTATGCCACTCAATATTTGCAGCGTGGTTAAAGTCGAGTATTTCATCGGGAGCTGGTTTCCACAGAAGCGCAGGGCAGGATAAGACAGACCGCCACGGCATAGAAGTTGGGATGGATTTTGCTACCATTGCGGATATATATCCTGCCTCTTTACAAATGATACCGCCTAAGAATTTAGATCGCGCTTTGATGTTGACAAAACAATCGCATTGCACAAGTTTCTGACGCGCCGACATTTCGGAATGGATATACATAGCTCACCCTGTTTGTGATTGTCGTGAGCGGCCCGTGCCGTTCGGAATGAATGTCGGCGTGTGTGTTATGGGGAGGATGTCTCAGAGGTAGTGGTTACTCCTAAACCCGGTATTGGGCGCTTATAAGCCCTAGACATCGAATGACCTTTTATGGGAAAATAATGCCCTTTATGTCAAAGAAGAGCCGTGATACTGTACCATTGACTGTGTCAGTGCTTTGGTGGAAATGCTCGCCTACTTTGCCTTCCTCGCTTACTTCATCCATGCAGGTCATGGACTAGGAACGAACCGACACCGGTCACCAAAACTTGACTCCTTATATGGGGCATACGACGTCGTCCAGCGGCCCCAATCGATATGTTATACCTACATCACAACCGTGTTGATAACTCTCCCTGCAGATTCGGCTACTCGGGTCGAAGATGAGGCACGATGTACGCGATTGTCTGGTGAACTATGCGGTAGGCTAACCATTCGATTTTACTCTTCAACTGTATCTCGCTGCACGACCGCCGACTGACCACTGTATCCGGAGCCAGCGTGTTCATCTGAAGGCGCTATAAGGCTACCTAGTGGACACTCGAAGCCTCAATTGGGAGGTGAAGCCAATCAACCCTCTGTTGCCTGTACGCGAACACATGGAAATGACGAAGTCCCGTATAATGGACCCTCGCCCGTGATGTCGGCCTTTAGACAATCGAGTACTAGTTGCTTCAAGACGGTATCTGGCGACGGTGCGCTCGCCCACAGTCAGACTGTCACCCCAGGGAGCCAACCGTCTGCCGACTCTGAGGTGTCGAGTGTTGATTCAGTGGACGACGACCCTGACACCGGATCCCGCGATCCACGAATTCCAAACTCTACTTCAGCCTCAGTGTCAAGTTCCGATACAGTGAGCGAGGATGTCACGATTGCGGGCGACCCTAGGACCGGACAGAGCCCAACCGCCCCGTCGAGCATCGTACCCAGTCTCTCCTCATATGCCACCTCAGCGACATCGTCCTCCGCTGCGCCGTCATTATCGCCGTCACCATCATCATATCCATATTTGCCCGTAGATCCGTATCCAGGTTCACCCAGTCCGTCGGCTACGCCTTCGCCAGATCCAATGCCGCTGGGTCACTTACCGCAGCCCGTCAGTTCCATATATTCCACGTTCGTGCCCATCTTCAATCAGACTCCTCCAAGCCGGCGATGATGCTAACCGTTCCAGGTCACCGCAACACGGCAATGAAGGGGGCCGCCCGTATCCGGCGAACGCCTATCCCGTGCACCGCGTGGGCGCGATAGGTACCTGATTTAGAGCGCATTACGATTTGCAGTGTGGGCATCCTAGATTCCTCACAACAACTTAGATAGTGAAGGAGGCATACTATTCTTGACAATCGTGTATATAAAGTCTGGTTTATTGCTCACTTAACAAGCGTCCCAGAGTGCCATGCCATGTGATCTTGTGGTTGAGCCAGAGCGCGCCACGTCAATGAACAGGGCCGTTAACTAGAGTATGCTCGAAAATTGATTCTGCTATGCCTAACTATGTTCTACAATGGCATGCATGCAAAAAAGTCAGTGCCAGGCATGCGTGCGGAGCGGAGACGCGCTGTACCAGGCCTCTCTCCCTCTTGATTACCATATAAGTCTTGGGACGGGTTTCGATGATGCTCTCGTCCATCCCGCGTCTTCTCAAGGTTCGTTTCCCGAGATATGGGTAGGTCTCACCCCGCACTAGCTATCCGCTTAAGAAACTCATTAAACTAAAGATCGTTTCTTCCCCGGTCCCTAGGTCCAACGCCTGTATGGCTTGGAATACCGACTCCGACTCAAGAGACATTCATGGACTTACCATACATTCTCAGCGGCTGTAGACGCCAATTTTAGCATTGATACAGTGCGGATGCGGCCCCCCTCCGCTGCGTAGCATCTCATGCACAAGCTTAAGTGGTAGGCGCCAAAATCGAGGGCTTGGAATCATGTTAGGCAGGATTTTCCTGTTTACGTGAACTATGTCCATGTTCCATATCCTAATCACAATTGTCAGAGGTAAGACACAGCTTTACCAACTAAAGTTCCTGCCCTAGTTAGCCTTGTATGAGTCTAGTCATGCCACACAGCACAATAAATACTTCTTCGACGCGCTTCTGTCGCGCATCAGTAAGTAAGTAAGTAAGTAGGTATGTTTCGCTCAGGGAAACTGTGCTCGCTGCGTCTGTCCGGCATGTGCCGTTGGGCTTCATCGTCTCTGCGTATTCCCGGTCTAGCCTGTGACCATAACACAACCCGCCTGGGAGCCTGCCTAGACATGACGATCTCCCCAGGGGTATGTGGTCTAGATACATGGTTAGTAGGTAGCCTGCTGGGTCAATATCCAGTCCTGAAGCTGGATGTGTCTCGTGTAAGTCGCGATACTGTGTGGTATGCAGGCTGCTGGGGGAGCCACCCCAAGGTGCCCAAAATAGCGCCCTTGCCCCCCGGACGGAGCCCCGGAACTGGCAAGCAATCGTTTTTACCGCGTTTGGCCGGTCGGCTCCACGCTGATTGGGCATCTCGCCCCTGCATGCCGGTGGCGTGAAGTTTGGGTTGTTCGCTAAGAGGAACCGACAATACAATACACCTCTCGTACATAATACTACGGTCGTACTGTGGGAGGTAAGGTTAGATCCTGGTAGTTGGGCCGTCAGCATGCTACACAACCAACCGACCTTGGAGTGGTGAGCACAGCATAACCACCCGACAACTCTTTTCAATATCCGTGCCCGACAGGCGAGGACCGTCGGGGTCCCCCCTGCTCCATTTGCTCGGCTTCCCTGCTCACTTGCTTGGCGCTTACATAGGAGGTACCTATGTATGTGAGTACACTCACCACGAAGAGTCGCGGAGAAGACGACAGAAAGGTAATTGATACCGTAAATACCAGATTTTCTATGAAACAGTATAACTTTCTATGCGTGTTCGGCCCCTCTTATTTTTGTGTTTCCCCGTGTAACCCTCTCGGGTTTCCTGGCGTGGCGGTTTTTTTTTCCCGCCATCGCCTGCCCGACCGATGCCCGACTGGGCAAAAAAAAAATAGTCTCTCAAAAAATTGGAGGCTGATGCCCAAGAAAAGACGCCCGTCGCCGGGCGCTGCTCCCTCTTCTCCCCTGGGTCTAAGCCTCTTTTTCTACATGGCAGTGTTAGATACAAGATGTGATGGGACAAGTAAATGGAAAATGATCATGGGTAGGAGGATAGGCTGGTAGATGGGCAGGCAAGACAGACAGGCGGACTGCTTGCAAGCTGATATCAGCTTGTTGCGCCGATGGCTGGACCGGCTTCTCATATCGTGGTGTGGTGGAACAGGCGTATCGAGTGTGAAGGACCAAAGCAAATGCTTCTGCTTGCCGAAATAGTATCATTTAGGGGCATCTGGTGGGTGAGTAGGTAGACAGAACAGGGAGAAAAGGAAAATACAAGGAACAAATGAGAATGTAGCCCGTGCCGCCGTCGCCACGGCACGCCACAGGGCGGTAATTAAGTACATTGATCGTCCAAGATCGTCTTGTTGTCATCATCGTCATTCTTCGTTGCCGTTAGATCAACACCCCCCTAAGTCGTTCGTACCCCTATCGACCTCTCGCTCTCTTTCTCTTACGAGCAAAATAAAATCAGTGCTCGATTCGCTGAATCCCCAGCAGCCGTAATAGTCACTCGCCCTTCTCCTTCTCCTTCGCCAGTGCCTCGCGCGTGGTGATGTAGACGTGGCCGCCCTTCTCGGATGGGTTGCGCACGAACACGAGTCCGCTCGAGGGCGAGCGGCCGTGCCGCTTCGACGGCGCGCGGGAGCTGCTGCGGCTGGGCGCCCGATTCTGACGCGAACTCGGGGCAGCCGCGCTGCTCTGCTGCATGTCGCGGATCTGCCCGTTCAGCCGCTCGATCTGGTCCCGCAGCCCGGGGAGCAGGCTTGCCTCGCCCTGCGCGACAGCAATGCGCCCCTCGAGCTCTGTCCTGGCCCCCTCTAGCTCCGCCTTGGCCTGCTCGAGCTCTGCCTTGGCTTGCTCGAGCGCGGGCACCTGTTCCGCCTTCTCCCGGAGGCCGTCGACACGCGCCCCGAGGTCGGCGTTGACCTGCGCCAGCGCCGCCACCTTGTCCGCCTCGGCCTGCAGGCCAGCTAGCTGCGACTCCAGGTCCGCCTTCTCCCCGTTCAGTCTAGCTATTACTGGCGAGCCATCCTCGAGCTCCTTGACGTGGACCTCCATCTGCTCCTTCTCACCCTGGAGGGCCGCCTGCTCAGCCTGTGCCGTGTCGAGATCAGCCTGTAGGCCTTTGACCTTGTCATCGAGGTCGGCCTGGTCCCCCCGGAGCTTCTCTATCTCCGCCGCCTTCTCGTTGTGAAGCTGATCAAGGTCGGCAGCTTTCTGGGCGAGGTCGCCGGCCTGGGTCTTGAGCTGCTCGTGGTCTGACTCGAGGGTCTTGTGCGTGCCCTGCAGGTCCGCGAGGTCGGCCTGTACGCTCACCAGGTTGGCTTCGACCTCCACCAGCTTCCTCTCCATGTCGAGGCGTTGCGACGCGAGCGCGATGTTGGCGTTTTTGGTGCCGGCCAGCTCAGTAATGAGGCCATCGATCGTCGACTGCTTGTCGTCCCTCTCAAACTGCCAGGCGGCCGCCCGCTGGTCCAGCTCATCTTTTGCCTCGGCGATCTCCTTGCCAAGCTCTTCCCTGGCCGCCTCCAGTTGCTTCTCGAGATCATCTTTGGCCGCCTCGCCGGCGTCGATCTTCTGCTGCAGCTCCTCGCTCTCTGTCTTGTGGGCCTCGAGCTGGGTTTCTAGGGCCGCCTTGGTGTCTTCAAGCTGTCTCTCTAGCTCGCTCTTTGTGTCTTCGAGCTGCTTCTCCAGGTCATCCTTTGTAGCCTGTAGCTGCTTCCCTAAGTCGTCCTTCGTAGTCTCGAGCTGCTGTTCGAGCTCTTCCTTCTCGGCAATCAGTCGCCTTTGCAACTCGTCCTTGTCGGATAGGAGCTGCTTCTCCAGGGTGTCCCTGTCTGCGAGTAGTTGCTTTTCTACTTCGTCTTTATCGACTGATAGACTCCTCTCCAGGTCACTTTTGCTGACCCTTTCAGAAGCAAGCATATCCTCGAGGTCCTTCCTTGCTGTCTCGATATCGGTGATCTGTGCCCTGAATACCACGATGCTCTCCTCCAAGCCAGTGATCCTTGCTTGAAGCCCTTTATTCTCCGTAAGAGCCGCATCGAGGTCAAACTGAAGATTCTTTTCTCGCTCTTCCGCGGCCTTTCTCTCGGCTTGCGTAGGTTTCTTCAGCTTCCTCAGCACATCTATTTGCGTCTGGTACTGGGTAGACAGTATGTGCAGGTCATCGCGCTCCGCGGCGAGGTTCTTCAGTTTCTTATCACTGGTGGTGATCTGCTCCTCCAGCGTGGTCGTAGCAGCCGCTAATTTCGTGATCTGTTGCTGAAGGAGCTCGTCTTGATCTTTTTGTGTCTGTTCCCGCTCCGACATGTCCATCTCCAGCTCCACAAGCTTCTTCTCTGCATCGCTGCGGGCTTGTCGGAGACTGTCGCGCTCCCTCTCTACTTCCATGAGCACCGACTTCTGCCATTCGAAGTTGCTCCGGAACTCATCGAATAGCTTCCGCTGCTCCTCCAGATCGCGAAGGATGAGTTCCTTGGTGTTCCGTTCTTGGTGCAGTGCTCGCACGATTTGCTTGTGTTCGAAGGCCTTTACGGAAAGTTCCTCCGACGCATCGTCGAGTCTCCGTGAAAGTTGTCTCCGCACGAGTCGAAGATCTTCAGTGTCGCTCTCTAGTTGCTCGAGCTTGTGTACTAATTCCCGATTGGGGATTCTGGCCAGTTGCATGGACTGAGCCTCTGGCGGTGGTGCTGTCTTGTTAGGCACGATCTGGATGTGCACGGTTCTCCTCCCACTCGACTGCGAGGGGCCCTTGGTCACCTCAGACCTCGACACCTCTGAAGGTGGCCGGGTGCGCGGACGTGCTCTGACCCGACTCACAGTCGTTGGGAGCGGCACGGGCCGGACATGTCGGATGTGCACCGACGGTCTGCCCCTCTTGACATCGGAGGAGTGGTCTGATGCCACACTAGTGGCTTGTGTGCTGATAGAGAGCTCCGAGGAAGTGGAGTTGACATCTGTCTCCCCATCATACCCTGGATATGTGCTGTCGGATGCGTAGTAGGTCGGCGAGTGCACGGGGGAATGCCGTGGTAGTTGTTGTGTTTGCACTGGTCTTGGTATACGATAGAATCTCGCAGCCAGCCGATTCTCGGCAGCCTCCTGCTGCCGACTGGGTGAGTTCTTGAGGATGCCCTTTGGGGGCTTTGGGGTTGCTGATGAGTTGTTGTATGTGGTGTCTGTATCTGATGAGGCTGCTGCCGGTCTGGAACTCGACCGTTGTCTGGACGGGACTTCAAGGTAGGTAGGAAAGCCGCCGGGCATAGAGGGCGCCCGCTCCCTCGGGCGCCGCGAGATGAGATCCATGTTGTTGTCCATTAAAGGAGGAGTTGATATGAGATGCCGGTTGTCTGTGGTGCTTGTCGTACTCAGGCTGTATCTGGCTGCTATCGTTGGTGATGAGTGGAGATGGTGGGTGGCGGTGGATGTGGTCCGATAGTTCTGCTTGGTATGAATAGGAGGAGAAGTGAGTTTCTTCTTTCAGCATCTCGATGGTTTTGTTCAAGAGTGAGACAGTGTGAGGCGTGTGAGCGGCAGTGTTGTTGCTGAGCAGATGCAGGGAGACGAAAGAGGCTGAAGGGCTACGTCAAGAGGGCGGGCGCACGCAGCGAACAGAAATACAGATGTGCGAGGTAGCCGGCGCATGCGAGGCCGGGCCCAATGCCACCTGAGAGGGTACCTGGGAGGCATGTGCTCGTTGGCGCAACCATGCCTGAGCTGGCAAGGGGGCGGCGCCGTCGTCGTTGACGGCACTGCTGGGCCTGAGTCACTGCGAGGCACCCAATCAGCCCGGTGAACGTTGTCGACCGTTCCAACCGGGCCAGGGCGGCGGGACCAGGCCCGGCCGCTGTTGCCCTGTTGCTCTGTGGCTCTGTGCTCTGTGCAAAAACCCAGGCAGCCCCCGCTGGGCGTTGGGCGTGTTGCGGGCGTGTTGGGCACGAATGCATCCGGGCCCGCGACCCAATTGGCCCCTGAGCGGCCCTATTTGCCACTTGCTGCCAAATCACAGCGCCGGGCACCCTCCCAGGCCACTCCCAGGCCACTCCCATTTCCACGGCGGGCGCACGATGGGGCGACGACGGTGTCGGTTGGACAATCGGATGACGTCGCGCCGCCCCAAGTTCCAGTCTGGCTCGCTCGCTACTCTGCCTGTCTGGCTCTGGCGGGGGCCGGGCTCGACCTGGGAACCACCGAGAGCCACCAAATCGCCAGCACCGGAACGTGCAATGCCCTGCCCTGCTTATGGTGCCGACCTTGGCCCTATCACAGATCACTGATCACAGTCACGGCACGACGTCTGACCTCGCACGGGTCCGAGCCAGCCAAATTCCAAGCGTAGGGTTGAACTTGGAACTTGCTGACGACGGTGTGCTGCCCGCTGCCCGCTGCCGCTGCCCGCTGCCGCTGCCCGCCGCCAAGACCTGTGGCGGTGCGACGATGCCTGTTGAGGCCGACCATCGTCTCTTAACCCTAGCTTAGGCACGGTACTTGCAGCATGCGCACACATCCTGAATGCCAACCACCACTCAGGATGCGTATTGATGTATTGATCTGCACATGGCATGCAAAAGACGGAAGCTGATAGACCATTGTGTTAAATAGCGAGTGCGGTGCGGCTGACGCAGACAGTCTATTCAAATCTCACCACCATGACTTCTTGTGCTTTATGAGCTCCGGGGGTTGATCACCCGTTTGGGTACGTACTCATTTAGCCCACTGAACAGTTCTCGACTACATGGTATATAGGTACGTAAGACAACTCCGGTAGACTTGGGCGTGAGCAACATGTCACCAACTTAAAATAAATCGTTTGCTGAAAGGTGTGTAGGCTTGCCGTACACTCGCTAAGCGACCGGAAAATAAGCAGCAAAATTTTGCACAGGTGGTTTCGAGCTATCCTCACGCCCTCGCTGACGTGTGGTCCAACCATGCCTCCGTCAGAACGACCCTGATTCTTCTTACCAGTCTACCGCGTCAATTGGCGGCCGACCGGGGTTGACGGTTGCGAAAGATTGGAGAGCCTCGAGTTGCGATGGGCCCTGCCTAGAGCATATATACTCAATCATATCCGCAAATGGGCTTGTTGGCGAGTTATTGGCTATCCCCATCACCGCATCCGGCCAATGAAGGCCTTTTCAAGCAAGAGATTCTCTGGTTGTCGGGTTCCACCAACTTCTATCTAGTCTCCTGCACACATGGACCCCGATCCATTGCTCCTTTACCCTTCCGAGCCTGGACTCCACATTGGCTTGGTGATACATCTACAGCATATGTACGTACCCCTGGCGATGGCAGTCGTGGACTGCTGAGAGTGCGTTGACGGGGTCTGATGACCACTTGGCCCCCAGGGATACCCGGGCCAACTGGCTGGTTCAACCCTATTCCACCCTAACAGAGGACATGTAAGCATTGGGAGACCTTCACCAGTCTAGTAGAATGTTCCGCATTGTCTGTATGCTTTCCTGCATATGGTGCGAGCAAACTCGAGGCTGGTATTTGGCGCTTTTCGCTAGTCAATTTCCATTCAGTGTCACGTATGGAAACAAATCCCAAATCATTTCCCTCAGTGGGCCTGGCAAGCATGGGTATTCCATATTTTCTTGTTGTCTGGGACATGACGGTATTGCGTGTGATGACACGCTGGCCCGTTGTTCTTGAGCTACGGATTCCTGATTTGCGAGTTGACAGTAGGCATAACCGATAAAACACACCGTGAGTACTACGGAGCCGTCTTGGGGCCGGGTGAGCTGACAGCCAAAACAAGCAAGCTGCCTCTCCGGAAGGGTGGTGTGTCATATGATGTCCTTGCGTGACGCACAGAATCATAGTTCCGGTCGAACAAATCATTAGAGTCTATTAGACGGCAAGCGTGCAGTTTATGAATCGGATGCTACTCTCACCCGTAATAAGCCCACCGCGTGGAGGTTGTAGCCCCTAACCCCAGCCACCGATATATCTAAGTTTGCCAGTAAATGAAGAAGACCAAGCTCCTCAGGCTGCTACAAACACCCTCAGAGAAGGTATGCATACCTCCCTTTTGTGTAAACAGAGAAACAAACCCAGAAATACAATTCAACATGATGGTTCTGTGCCTGCTAGACAAGTTGTTGGTTCTTCCAGGAGTATTTCGCGGAACCGTCAACTATAAAATGACGCCCTATATGAAAACAACTAACCAGTCATATCCAGGTACACACGGTTTTGCACTTTCATCATTGGCCCACTCACCAATTCGCACTGCCTTGGGTGCCTAGTGTTGCTGCTGCTATAGTTAACACTACCTGCAGATATATTGCATTTCATTCCTGGTGTTATTCTCACTCTGGCACCTGGGTAGTAGCCTGTATCTACGTCGTTTTGTTGTTCTTTTGACCCCCTGTTAAGATATTTCCGACCACATTAACCGGATGTTGTGGAAACAACGGGTCAGTACCACCTTGTCTGCGGCTACGCTGTCAAAACTGGAGCTCGTGTTGGTAGACTCCCACCTCGCAGAATCCGAAGTCCAAGTGTATGTTGATACTGATTCCTTCATCCCAGAAGCCCCAGCATTCCCGACTGTGGTCCTACAATGTTTCAGCCCCGTCTTAGAGCGGCTCTCTAATGACTTGTTCCGACTTAACCTACCGTCGCTCTACACCATCGCATGTTGTCATGGGACTACGGCTTAACTCCGGACAACCGGAGATTGCAGCACGCGGTACATTAAGCTGGCAGCGCTGCAATAGATAGAATTTGGAACCCCTGCAATAATAACAATTCAATGCTGAAACCAAACAGTAATGTGGATTGTGGCACATGCCATGCCATTTACAGCTCCCGCACAAATTATTGTGAATATGCATGCCTTACATCCTCCAATGATAGAATAGAGGCAAAAGTAGAGGGCAGAGTCAGCTGGGCGTCGTCCGGTGTAGTATCGCGTTTCGTAAATCAAAGATGGGTTTCAGTTTGCAATCACTCACTAAACTCTTGGCAGAGTGCCGCGGTAGTAAATGTCTCTACAACTTTCACGCCCAAAGCATGTCTTGGGAATATGGTTGTCGCTAACCAAAATTCATTATACGTCTACGGCGCATTACTCAAAAGCTTCCATTGTGATAATATACTCCTCGTCGCCATTCACTGCCAGCAGAACCGGAATAGGGCTGCCTGGGGTTCACAACCCCGCTACCGGCGCCAACCTCCGCTGCGTCCTAATCGATATGACAGAGGGGTAGGCAATAGTCTATGTTGTGCATGCGAGCAAGCGTGAGTAGTGTAGGTCTTGGTCCAGACAAACGGCTGCTCTTCTCACCCACCATGCGTAGGTGGCTTTGTGAATGACGTATTCTCGGCTCAGCCACAGCGGTCCCTTACTTGCTGGGCTAAGCTAAGCGATTGGGCCCCGGGCCGAGCCGCAATCCGAAAAGGGCATAGTAATCTGCTGCCAAGCGAGCTACAAGATCGGCTAGATCATGTACGTGGACATGATTCCCGGCGCTCCACGTAGCCATGATCCATCAATGTTCGTATAACTAGAAAACAGCCAACCTAGATAGAATACTCAGGTACAGCAGGGCGGGTGAGACAGTGTAGATTAATGTATAATTATAGATGTACGTAGTACTCAACTATGTAATATCTACACGTAACGAGCCGTGGTCCACAGTTCATCAAATTAGAGACATTCGTAAGAAAACAACTTATCGGTCTCGGCTACCTGCCAAAGTCCCTAAGTTGCCGAAGGGTCAGGGTACTAATATGAGCAACTGAGGTGTGCTGACATGCATCATGCAGCTCCAATATAGCTACATGTGTGACGGAGAGGCCTACTGGGTCGACTATGGCTCGGAATAGCTTCTATTCGATTCAGTTATCTGTCCTAAACTAGAACCTGTGGGCCAAGGCCCAGCAGATCGGCCTTCCTATATAAGGGGTAGTGATCACGTGACAGGGGCTCCCGGAGATCACCCTATAGTTCCATCTCTTATAGAGCCAACAGGGCCCTATTCCGTGACAACATGCGATTAACTCGTTTCCAGCAACCGTCTCAAACCGATGCAGCAGGTAATGTAATTTGGCACAGTCTGCACTACTAGTAGTTCCAGTATTGACTTATTGTTTATTACAGTACGTACAGTGCGTACATATAGGTAACTGCAGACGGTCAAGTCTCCGACTTGGCAACGTCTTATCTTTTGATAGTGTTGTGGTTTAGTGCTGCAGTTCTATTCCGTGACATTGCCTTTCCACATATTTGCTACTATATGCCATCATAGAGCTCCCTGCATATGCTCACGACTATTGATGAGGATAGGTAGGTCACGCACGACTCTGTTATTATTTGCCATCCGCCTAGTCACCCTTGTGTTTTCTATTTCTATATCAGAGTGGCCACGTGAAAAGTTGTTGGGGTTGACAGATAACAGGCGAGCCATTATCATTCAGTTTGTGTTTTCGGATTCTTTGAGGAATCTAGGAGGATCAGGATATAGATGAATGACCAACGAGCTGCGTGCACGTGCACGCCTCCGCTGCTCGCTGCTCAGGCTCGCTGAGACGGGGGCTGGGTGTTTGGGCATAGCAATTTATACAAACAGTTAGAACTGCCGCAGATGTGGATATAAAAGACATTATGGGGTGCGATGGTTTGGTTGTTCCTTCCACGTTTACTAATACACAAACCCTCTTCGTTCCCGTCTTGAAAAGTTCAAGCCTATTGAAACGCCCTCTCCTTTGCCCTCTCCAGCTGCGTCATACAAGAAACTTGAGACTTTAGCCGTCGACTACTCCCTATCTACTCACACCCAAACATGAAATTGCCAATATGTCATGCTTTGGCAAAGATAAGAAGGGAGAAATTCTGGTGTTGCAACGAAGGGATGATGATGATTCGGGGGGAATTTGGTCGTGGGACTCGTACGTACTCATACGTATGTAGTACTAGGAGGGAGACGATGATAAAAGGATTCGCCGCCGGGTGACTTGGGTTGCGGTTCTGCCCCTTTAATACAAACACACAGACTTCTACCTGTCATCTCAGGACGATAAAAAAGATAAAAACGACCAGAACGACAAGAACGACCATGTCGAGGATAAGACCAACGGGACCTCCAAACCCCGTCGGAAGAAGCCCCCAAAGACCGTCAGGTTTGAGGCTAACGTGCGCGACAATGGGGAGGATTCATACAAGTATCCCTGTATGCCGTGACCACCCCCCAAGAAGAAATAGGCCGGGAGGTCCCTCACTTAGATGAAGGAGTGTGTTACTACAAAGGGATGATAACTATTCGGGAGGGATTTGGGTCATGAGGTTCATGAGTATAAATTGTAACACCAGAAGGGAGACGAGGATAAAAGACTCTTCACGATGCGATAATTTCGGTCGCGTTTCTTTCTCTTCCACATACCCAAACACACAGAAACTACTTCCACCTCTCTACCTCTACTCCATACAATCACCAAAAACCAATCATCTAGCATCTGATCAGAAAGCAAACAACAAATCTTCTCTCTCTTCATTGACATACATACACATACGGAGCTGTCAAGATGCCTCAAGACGACAAGAACGACGAAAGCAAGGGCAAGGGTGGATGGGAGAAGCGCGTCTCCTTTTCTAACCCCATCCAAACCGACATACCGGACAACCAAGAGGCGTCCAAATCTAAGAATGAGAGCCCGCTTATGACAGTTGAGATCCTTCGCGAAGTGGCGAAGAATAAGAAGTAGATTGCGACATCTCTTTCTTTCTACTTGGAATGCGAATATCCGTTATGCGGAGGCAGATCAAGGAATAATTAGAGGATATAGATGGGGGGAAGGGTGTCTTACCGTGGAGGAATCATGAAGATTCCTCGCCTTCGCTGAAGAAATGGGAATGTCGTCGGGAATGGGGAGAAGCGGAATATGGGGAGTGCAGGATCAAGGGGCTACACTCGCAAAGTTGGCTTTTGGCACGCATGTCTAGAGATTTAGGGTATGTAGCATTACAGAGTTACTGATGCTGCAAGTTTTTCAGTCTCCATATTCTGATCGCGAGCGTGAACTGGTGTTTCGGCGTATCTAGACGGTTTTCACTACGATCTCAGAGATTGGGATTCATGAAGTGAGGGCATTCTCAATCGTCTATGATCCTCAAAATATCCATAACCGGTACGTCGCCTCACGCCCATGCTCCTACCCATGTACTCAGGTTCACATGACTCCTCACGGCACGGAGATTATAACGCACCAGAGCTCCATATCCAGCCGTGATGTGTGACACATGGGTGAAGGGAGATCGTATCCTCATTCCAAAGACCGGTCAAGCGCGTAGTATGCGCGGCGAAGGGATAGCATTTTAGGAGCTTATTGCGCAAGGGATAAACAGTGAAGGAGACTTGGGCTGGGCCTGCGCACAGTCATGTCATGTTTGCTATCTAGTATCGCCGAGCATGTGTTACAAGACGTACTATGCCGGGGTCGGGTTGGCCGGTATTTATTTCTTCTACTTGGGTGCTTTGCATCAAGGACAATGAGTCAGCTTTCACTTGGATACGATCAATGTTGTATCTATTTTCGACGTTGACCGCCAATCTCTACAGTTGCAATCTACATAACGGGGACATTGCACATGGAAACCATGCTGCCCGCCTCGGAAGGGACATGTGGTAGACCTGGTCTCTGCGCCACCAAGCCTCTCAAGGACGCTCCCTTGAACAAGAAACCTGTGCTTCTGTGATCATGTAGCTCGAAGAATCTAGGTACGTATTTCTTACCAAGAAGAAACCCGTTCTTTTACTCTTTCTATTTGTTAAGAACGAGGCCAAAAGGAGCGGTAAGCCGGGCCTCAAAGTCCATAAAATTTGAAGGTGAAACTTGGTAAGTAAGGACTTGAACAAGGAGGGGTAGATTGGTTGTCTGCCTACCTAGGTACCTTTGTATCGCCAAGTACTTGCCTACCATGTATGTTTCTGTAGACACCTGCATTCATACATTAAGCGGACCAAGTTAGGCTGCTACCTACTCGGACGCCTGCAAGATATATCAGGACGGGGGCTTTGAGGCTCTGGAGGGATTGAGGTATGCTAGCTGGGTATAATCAAATACGGCTGGCAAGTTACAGTGTATGTACCGCTTTGTTCTAGAATTATCACATTCCCCCCTCATCTCAGTTGTCTTCCGCAGCTCAAGTTCCACCTTTCCCTTTGTCTTTTACACCACCACACCATCATCGTACTCCAAGAGCTTTTTCACGACATAAGCAGTTGGACATTCTGATTAGCGTTCTCTGATAACAGCACGGTCGTGCAGATGGGCTACGCAATTTTGACCACCGCCGCTGGTGGCCTGGTAGCCGCATATGTCTTTTTTCAGGCTCTACTGCGTTTGACGCAGAGCTCGGGTGAGCCGCCTGCAGTCAATTTTCCTATCCCATTCTTGGGACCTATCATCGGAATGATCACGATGAAGTCGAAGTTCTATAATCACATTAGGTATTCCTTAAACTCTAGCTTACACATCATCGCGATCGGGTCTGATTACTAGCCTCAGGGACACATATGGCTATCCAATCTACACTCTTCGAATGCCAGGCTCCCGACTCTATGTCATCAATTCCACGTCTCTGATTCCTGTGGCTCAGCGCCAGTTCAAGACACTAGCTTTCGGTCCGATTGAGGTCAGAGCGGCAGAGAACGTCATGGGAGCCAGCAAAAAGGCGGTTAAGATCATGTCTGACGACATGGTCGCGGATCGTGGTTATCTGATTACATTCAATCAATCTATCCATCCAGCCCTCTCCCCTGGCGTCGAGCTTGATTCCATGAACCGTGTATCAGTCGAATCTATTAACACATCCCTGAACGCAATCTCCTCCTCGCGGACTCGCATTCAATTGTTCAAATGGGTCCGCCACGAGATCTTCATGGCCACAAGCGACGGCGTATACGGGCCTGAGAACCCCATGCGAGATCCAGAAGTCGAGACCGCTTGGTAGTATGTTGTACTTGGGACTCTGCGAACACTTCATTTTCAGGCTGACTACTCAACAGTGACTTTGAGCCGACGATCGTCCTGTTTCTGATAAATCTTTTCCCAAAACTTTTAGTTCCCAAGGCCTTCCGTAGCCGGGAGTTAGTAGTAAAAGCGCTGACACGATACTATCGTCAAGATGGTCACCTGAAAGCGTCGGGACTCACGAAACGACGATACGAACACAACCTTCGACATAAAATCCCACTGGATGACATACCCAGAACAGAAGTAGGAAACATCTTTGCCATCATTGGAAATACCGGACCGGCCGCCTTTTGGATGCTCTACCACATATACTCCGACACGACTTTACTGGAAATCTGTAGACAGGAAGTCTCCAACATCGTGCAGTCTGATTCCAACGCTCGGAATATCGACATCACGAATGTTAAATCAGAGTGCCCAACGCTGCTGTCAATTCTCCAGGAGGTTCTTCGATTCCACGGGACAGGAATTTCCACCCGCATGGTGTTAGAGGATCATTTGCTAGACGGCCAGTATCTGTTGAAGAAGGGAAACATGTTAATGATTCCAGGCCCTGTACAACACTCGTTCCGCGAAATCTGGGGTGACAATGTCAACGAGTTCGATGCTCAACGCTTTGTGCGATCAAGCAAGCGCCAGCGCCCAAACCCCGTCGCCTTCCGAGGCTTTGGTGGCGGAACTGTTCTCTGTCCTGGTAGACATTTTGCTAGCACGGAGATTCTGGCTTTCACGGCGCTTATGATTATGCGCTTTGATATCCAGCCCCTCGGTGGAGAATGGAAATATCCAGGAACGGAGAAGGCGCCTCCTTCCGCATCAGTAGCCCCTCCAGATGTTGACTTTGACGTGGAGATGGTCCGAAGGGATCAACTTGAGTGGCAAGTGTCATTCTCGGGGTCGGATAAGGCGATGGAAATTGCAGCCGAAGACATTAAATCTGTCTAGATGGAGCGTATCACAACATGTCCGGGACAAGATGCACCAACGAACGCTCGATCGGTAATACTCACATCGTGACTCTATCGTTGATCTTCATACTGGTGTTTTGAGAAGAATAGAGGATAATACGGTTATTACCTTTTCCGGCGATCCTGAAAAGTCGTACGTGGCCCTGTGTATTAATACTATTATATAAGACCAACCTGAAATCGTAGCCCTTGAACCTGGTGTTACGAACCCTCTGTTCGGTACGGTCGTAGATCGGGCCTAACGTGGGAGGAATGTGTCAGATATAAGCGATGGCATGCAACTGGGTTGAATGTATTGTATTGATTGATGTGTTGATCTAGGTGATATTCAACCTTTTATCTCTTCTGTTACACTTTTTCTAATCTTGACATTCATGTAGCTCATTATTAGCATAGAAAACACGAAACCTATCGAACAACAGCATGGATAAGTACGTCTAACGGTATAGGCCTCAGATAATGTCGCTATTCTCATGCTATCGGTTCCCGTAAACGAACTTCCTGTCAAACAAATACCTGCACTATCATAGTAGGATCATGAGCATCAGGTATAACTTAGGTAAGTTAGTTGATAGTCGGTTACATGGAACTGGCAGCCGCCAGCAGCCGTCAGCTGTGCATTGCAGAGCAACCCAAAATCCAGCCAAAGTAACGATTGGCATCGCGATTGGCACATGATTCAGTGTAACATCCTCGACAGGCGGAGGCTCTTCTCCCTTTCTATTCTCTTCGTCTCGATCTTGATTTGGTCGGCCCTGGAGATGCGGGGCGGCTCGCAGAACGGGCTGCTCAAAGACCCAAACGAGCCCACTGCCGGCCCCGTAAGCCAGGCCGAACAGGTGGCTACCGCCATGCTCTCGCAGCACTCGTTGGAGCTCGTGTCTCTGAGGAAAACGCAGTCGCTGTGGGCCGGGTACGGCCACATCTGTGAGGTGACGGCGCGGGCGACGATGGCCGCGGCGGCCGAGCGGATGCGCGAGATGTACGGTGATATCGCCGTCCTGGGCGAGGACGGGCGCGACACGTTCGCGCTGATCCTGAAGCTCATCTCCCCGCCCCGTCCGCCCCCGGGCACTGAGGACGAGGGCCACCTGCGCAAGGTCCTGAGCTACGAGGTCGAGCAGAACTTCTACGCGTCCATCGCGCCGCGGCTCGACGTGCCCATGGCCCGCTGCATTGCCGCCACGCGGGGAGGGCCCGGGTCCGAGGGCCTGACTGCGACTCTGATGACGGATCTCCGGACCCGGTACCCCGTCGCCGGGGAGAAGAGGGCCGCGCTGAGCGAGGCGCAGGTGCACGCCGCCCTGGACTGGCTGTCGCGGTTCCACAGGGAGTCGTGGGCGATACTGCCCCTGCCGCCCGGGGAGCTGCTGCTGCCCCCCTTCGAGGAGGCGGAACGCAGGCGGCGGGGCGACGGCGACGCGCCCGGGCGCTCGGTCTGGCTGAACGGGGGCTACACGTACCTCGCGACGAGGCGGGGGGAATACGCGTCCCTCGCCGCCGACGCCGGCTCCGAGTGGTCGAGGGCCCTGTGCGCGCCGCTCGCGCCCTGCGGGCGCCCCGTCGCCGAGATGGCCGCCGACGTGCTGGCGCCGCGCGGGCGCCTGCACGAGACGCTCATCCACGGCGACGTCAAGTCGGAGAACCTGTTCGCGGCGCGCGACGGGTCCGGGGTCGCCTTCTACGACTTCCAGTACGCGGGCCTCGGGTTCGGCGCGTGCGACCTCGCCAAGCTGTTCACGTGCTCAGTGCCGCCGCGCATGCTCGCGGACGACGACGGCGGCGGCAGGGGATCTCTCAAGCTCCCCATGGGCGAGGGCGAGAGGAGGCTGCTGGCGCGATATCGCGAGAATCTACTGGCCGGCACCGGCAGGACGTACGACTGGGATACGTTCGTCCGACACTGGGAGACGGCGCTCGTCGACTGGCTCAGATTCCAGGCTTCGTGGGGGTTCTGGGGCAACACGGAGTGGCTTGAGGCTCGTGTCCGCTCGATATTGGGAGATCGGAGATGGAGAGCTTGGCTTGTTGAACAGCAGTCTCTGCCAAACTAAATGACCAACTCCGTTTCTGGCTCTCGCAGTACCCTAAAGAATAATAAACTAATGTAAGGAGAAAAAAAAGGATAATAGAATAATTGCATCTGCATGTGACCAAGGTCGACGCCATATATGAACATATAATTTTTGATAAGGTGCGTGTGCCAGCTACTCCTCTTCAAATTTAGTTAATAGATAGTATACAGGATTATGAGCAAGGATTTCTGCTTTCAGTAGCAACATAAGACGTGAGCCGGTTAACGGCTATATCAATCTGAGCGAACTCGAGAATAAATCCGCGTGAATATATGCATGCAGTTTTGCGTGCCGCCCCCCAAACTCCTGACAGCCGAATAACCCCCAAAGAAAGCATCATCACAAGGCGGTAGCTCTAGGCATCCCACTCGCCTCGTCCCAGTCGGACGATGTCGTTCTGCTCGAGAACCCAGTATTTGCTAGGCGCCTTGCCCTCGGCCGCCAGCATGGCAGCCTTCACGGCGGCGCGCGCGACGAGCTGGCCGTCCTGGGCGAACTTGTCCTGGGCGCCCTGTCCTATGTACGTCTTGAGGCCGTGGAAGAGGGACCCCATGAGGGCGCCGCCGGTGTGGGCGACGTTCCGCTCGCCCAGGAGGAAGCCGGGGCGCAGGATGATGGCCTGCTGGAAGCCGAGCGACTGGATGGCCCTCTCGACGCCAGCCTTCATCTTGAAGTAGGGGGTCACGGAGCTCATCAGGCCCTGAGCGCCGGCGGTCGACACGAATACGAAGGTCTGGGTGCCGGCGGCGTGGGCGGCCGTCGCGAGCTCGATGTTCACTGGGGGGCGGGTCAGTTACGAGCAACCATCCAGCGCGTAGGGTAGGCGTAGGCATGCGGTAAGGGTGGGGCGGTCGGCGCCTGGGCTGCGCTGCGACGCGATGCTTACGGTCATGGTCGATATTCCACTGGTTCTGAAGGCCGCCCGCCTGGAGGCGCGTGGTCCCGAGGGCCGAGTACACAGCGGCCGGGGCTGGCGAGAGGCCCGTGAGCAGCGACGCCCACTTGCCGGTGTCGGCGTCGACGGTGGCGCTGAGCTTCGCGGATGGCTCGGTCTTGGGGGCGCGGCGGGAGATGGTGCACACCGTCTTGCAGGCGTCGAGGTGTAGCAGCGTGGCAAGGATCTGGTGGCCGACGAGGCCCGTCGAGCCGATGACCGCGGCCGTCGACGTCATCGTGTGCGCTTATCAGGGTTGGCTGGGGGGGGGGGGGTGGGGGGAAGGGGCAGACGGAGTCGCGTAGGTAACGAAGGGCCGACGGACGAGGACGGGCGAAGCGTGGCTGTTTGAATGAGGCTTCTGTTTGGGACGTGACAAGACTTGTGTGGTCGATCGCCGTCGCGGACGGCTGCTTCGTCTCTGGTCGCCGCTGTGACTAAGTTAAGTACCTACCTAGGTAGTATAGGATGGGTTTAGGTGCCTAACCCACCTAAGGTTAGCTACCTAAGGTACCGGAGATCACTAACGTCCGGCAAACGGCCATGCATGGTGGGCCGCAGTGGAGTATGAGGCCTGTCAAGCGGTCAAGCGGAGGATTCGATCCAGGGGGAGCCCAGCCTACCCGGGAAGCGCCGCGTTGGTCATCCACGAGTCGGATGCCAGCTCAACCAAAGCACCAACCACACGCTGGCCTCGGGTCCGCGGCACTACGTAGTACTAGTACTAGTAGATAGTATCGGTACAGGAAGAGAGCATTTCGTTGAACCCGGTTAGGTAGCCGTAGGTAGATCGTTGATGACGATGTTTATATAATACTACCCCATGGCCTACTACTACCCCATGAAACATTGTAGTGGTATTTTGCATTTAACTTGCTTTGTCCTTGCCCTGATCCAATCTTAATTAAAGGTCATTCAGTACTCAAGCATATGTCGGGGGCAGGATATGTCAAGGCGGCCTCGGCGTGGATTTGCTTTGTCAGGGATGATGATGTGATGTTGAGGTTCATTATCTCAGGCGTGCCGTCTACGGCCTGGGAGTAACTCATATGCTAGCCGAGAGCTTACGGTGTCGTTGCATGGTGATGTGGGACAGTTGTCCTGAGTGGTTTACCGAAGTTTTGGCCCCCAGCCAGGTAATAAAGAGTCTTGGGATACACAGAGAAGTAAGCGGTTAAATGATGATCCGACAGCTTTCTCCTACTACCACCTATGTATGCCACACAGGACGCACGTAGCACATTGGGTCACCTTGGTAATCGTGCAAGGATGTTTGCCCAAGGAGCCAAGGAGCGCTTCCATGGCATAAACAAATGGTTAGGTTTTACGAGCGGAGCCCCAACGGCGAACTTCTCCGTCTCGGAATTGCTACCAGCCCTTATTTCCATTGTTCGTACAGTACGCCTGATTGTGGGATGTTAAACATAAAGACCAAGAAAAACGATTAATATTCGCAACCGCACCAGACTGCAGCTGACATGTGACATGATTTATAAGGTGGGGAGCAGATCCAGGGTCCCATCCACGTTGTTAGTCAGTTCTTTGCATGCCAAGAGAGTGTCACTTCGGGAAGATCTTGCCATCGGGCTGTGCCGTTCACCGGCCCGACCGGGCCACCACCGGGATAGTGATTGAAAATTATGGATTATCCGCAAGAGATCATTGAAAAGAAAAGGCTTGAGTTCCTCCAGCAGGTTAAATGATACATGAATGAATAAATGAATGAATGATACAGCGACTACTGACACATGAAGAAAGCAAAGGACCAAATGCTTTTCGAAAATTCTGTTTTTCTTTTCTTTTCTTTCTTTCTGTTTTTCCCCCCATCATTACATGCTCAGGGTTCAAGGGTTTGGCCCACTCTATATCCGTCTTGCTTCAAGTTGTAGATCTTGCCTGATGCCTGTCTGTCGCGATGATTACTTAATGCAAGCTACGTATAGATAAGCGATTCATCTTACTACATAATTAGTGCCTGAAGAGTAAACTAAATAGCATTTACAATGTCACGAATAATTGAGCAGTTGGCATCTTCATATTAGAACCGACCACAATGGAAACGAGCAGGCGGAAGCGGGAAATCTCATCCTGTATACCATGCTATACGAGGAAACAGAAGGTAGAGTAGGCCTGCAGATCTTCCCGGTTCCCCATTGACACCGTTATGCCGAATCCAGTGCAACCGCCGATATCCATGCGACCATTGCACGCGACGTAGACGGCCGGAGCAATGCGCCTATTACTCATCTCAGAGCGCCTATTCTCTGGGATACCGCCGGGCCACAGAATCTCGCGACGGCCTCATCTCACCAACACCCCAGCTCTGTTCGGGTCCAGTCAAGCATGTTACCCTACCCTATCCATTCCCCGATGAGACAACGGGATTATCCACGGTGGCCAGGCTTTTCGGTTACAGCGAGGGGAGCAAATCCAATACGCTCGCTTTAGTCCAGAGAGTACGTTTCTAAACCTCATGATACTATATATGAAGTTGGTCTTGGAAAGACAAAGGTGATAGACGCAAGACCAACACGCATGTATTCACGGATTTTGTCTTTCATTTACAATATCCCAAACAGACAAAGCTTCGAAAGATCGAAAACAAAATTAATAACAAGACAAAACCGTCCAGTTAGGTATTTCCGCTGAAAAGATAGATTTATCCTTGCCAGACGAAGTCATTCCAGACATCCAGGAAGCAATAAAGAAAATCCCAGCTCAGCCGGTCCTAGATTCTCTACTACAATACTTCGTTGCAGAAGTAAGCTGGTACGGGTTTTCTTCCTGTCAAAAAATAAAAGACTATTAGCTCACTTTCAATTATACTACAGGTTCGATCAGCTGATATACCCCCCTTGGCTCCTTGCTCAGTATCAGAAATGGTGGGACCTAAATGGGAAATATGGAGTAATTGATATCGAGTTCTCGGTTCTTTTTCTGAGAATTTGTTGGTATGCTTCGCTGTTTATCCCACCTGAGCAGATGGACAGCATCAAGGGTGTAGCGCTGGTGGACGTTCGTGGGGCATGCGATATTGTCGCCAACTCTCTGGAGTCGATATGTAACCGGCTCGATGAGCGGGGTTCGTTAATACGAGTTCAATACCTAGCATTTGCCGCGTTCGGATCCTTCTGCCACGGCCGAATGAATAACTTTTGGGCTTCGCTCAGCAGAAGTGTCCGCGTGGCCCAGAGGATTGGGATGCATCTGGAGACCACTCCCTGGGACGCCAAAACAGACCAATTCGAGAGAGAGATGAGCCGCCGAACTTTCTGCAGCCTCTACGTTATGGACAGGTGGGTTCACTGAGGAGTTTTTGACAGGCTCTGCTAATTGTTTCTGTCGTTAGTATCTTGTCATTCCGTATGGACCACAGTAAGTAGCTTGGCATCACTTGGCTATCGTTCTCGCACAGGCCTAAAAGAAAACAACTATCGTTCAGGTTATGGATGTATCAAAGAGCTTTTCCTCCCTATCGACCCGGACAAATGCGACTGACTTTGGTGTTGCAGTACCTCTCTTCCCAAGCCATTTGCAACAAGGAAACATGCCGCAGATGCATCTCGTACTCGAGTTAGAGAACTCTGAAGATGCACCTGACATGTTCGCAGAACGAATTCTTCAGGTCAAACTCGTTGACTTTTGGAAACGACAAAGTTCGTTGACAGGACGCCGACACGGCGTCATGGCGGCCCAGGAGAGGTACGAGAATTTCTGCAATGAGTTTCTCCCCACCGTCCCCCCGGTATTCGCTCTCGAGCCAGACACGCAGTGGGATAGTCGTCTGCCAAAGCTCGGCCTGCAGCGACTGATCCTGCACATGTCCATTTTCGACTCGCTCTGTTATAACTTCAGGTCCGCACTCCTACACGAGCCCGGGGAGATCGAGGCGCTCCCGGAATATAAACGGGTCCTTCTCTCCTCGCACAAGAGGGCGCTGGCTTCGGCCGCATTGGGGGTCCTCGTGTGCGTCTCGACGGTACACGACATGATGGGAGGGTTGCTCACCCGCCACGCGGGCATAATCATCTCGACATTCGAAGCCGCGGTGTTTCTGCTCTGTCTCTGCGCAGACAGTAGCTTCCCCGGGGACAGTATAGACGCATCGCCGACGACGGAAACGCCCAGTCCGCTGTCGGTAGCTATGGCTGGCCTGTCGCGTTACGAGTGCATACAGGCGGCAAGAGATGCCGTCAACCGCTTACAAGCCATTGCGGAACTTAGCAAGATGGCGGAGGTGGGCGCGCGAGCCCTGGCGTCCATGATAGCCAGAGCTGAGCATTCGTCTAAACCGGCCCATCAGGGGAGTACTGCAATGGCGCCCGACAATACCACAATTGAGATGATTGAGGCTTGGACAGGAGATCAGGTAGATGATATAGGCGGCATGTTTACCGTGAATGATGTTCTGTACGGGACAGGGAGCACACTCCCTATAAACTGGGAGGATTTTGGGATGTTGTAGAGCATTACAATAGAATAAAAGGTCCGCTTCCAATACAGTTTACACGAAATGATCTGCTAGAACCTCCATCATTACACGGTGAACACGCATAGTGCTGTGAGCGCACCTAACCAACGTGAAGATTTCGTATGATTCAAGCGCTCCACAGTCTAAAGCCGTTATACGTCGGCCGTTACCTATCGGGTTTCCACTCACGCTCTTTTTGGTGAATCACTGGAAGTCTCTCTTGGCACTCCAAGTGTTCTATGGATACATACTAGCAACAATGTGAACGAAATTGAAGCTGAGCTTCGAGGATTTATTTGTGCGAAGAAGCTAGTTACGAAGATGCCAACTGTTGATAATAAAAACGAAAATATCATTTGGGGGTTTGACGTCAGATGATTTCAAAGCCTCCCTCGGCCTACTAAATCCATGCTCGCAATTAATATCATCATCAGCCTTTGCCCTGCTCTCGCCCGAGGTTCGGCTCCGGCTGACATTGCACCTTGCTGCAGCGCTCGCGAGATATGTATGGTTCGGTCTACGGATAAGCTCGGTCCCGAAAAACGGAAGACTAATAAGGGTACTACGACTACAAAAATAATAATATGTTGATCTTTACTGATACCGGCCCAGTTACACGATTTCTACTTTAATCATGAGAAAATGTCATCCTCTTTATCTACAGGCTACAAGGATGTGGCTCGATGCATAACCTCTAACTCTTCTAATGTCTTTATCATTATTCTTCTCTTAGCTATTCATGTCTCTTAAATAGCCGATATTTGTTTATATCCCATCGCCTTGTACTGATATCGATTCTACCTTAACTCGGCGGCGAATTTAACGTAGCAGTACATCTAACTCTGTCGAGATAGGAGCCCCCTGTTGAGGCTCCACTGGTTAGGTCAGACGGCACCCTTCCCGGGATGCTGAATGTTAGGTATTGCAACCTTGTAATACGATGCCTGCTTATAGGCTATAGTTAATTCATACTCTATCATTCTTATCTTAACTCCGGTCAGCAGGCGGGGAGTTGGAAACAGGAGCCGGAAGCCGAAATACAAGGACAAGCCCAGCTCGGATGGCGGCAAGGTGCGGAAAATGCTGACCAGGCCGCAACTTGCTCAAACACCGCATATAAACACAGTGTTAGCGCTTTATCACAAGTGTATTTATGTACTTAGATGTCAGTGTTAGAAGGTATGGCTGACATTGTTATCCACGCTCACTCACTAGCATTACTAGTTTATACCGAGTTATTAGGCCATGCCCAAGGAAGTGGCTAGTGTTGACGGCCTGTTCCGTTTACAATTTATCGAAAGGGGGCCGTGAAGGGTTTTTTCGGCATATGATTTTGGGCCATGTTTCCCGTCTGGATACAACAAAGCTTTGACTTGCTAAGACGTCTCTTAAAACACGAAGATGACATTGCGTCCTGGGCAAATCTAGCATCCCAGCTTTTCACACGCCAGGGGTACACACTTTTGAAGCAAGTTGCGTGGGTTTGTCAGCCGATTGTTCCCACATGAGAGAAGACAACAGCGATGAAGTTGAGTTGTAAGCCTAAAGCTCCTCTTGGTCCGGGAATACGCATGTAATGGCATTGGCGTACCTTGCTCAGTGTTGTAAGACTTTTCAGAATAATGTAGATCTTATCCTAGAGAAGATGTATGAATGGTGCTAATATATTGTATCTGCCTATCTCGTTGATGCTGAGTTTAAAAACTGAAGACACGTGTTTGAAATGCTTTCAAGTCACTAGAATAGATTTTGAGATGAGCTATCTTGCTAGATTGTAGAGTAATGATTGAAGAGGACTGAAACGCCGGGATTTACGTTCGCAACATGATAGGCAATGGGAACTACCCCTTTCTTCCTACCATAATATACCTTCACGCAATGCTTTGCGGTTATGCCGCTCACCTAGGTGCTCTATAATCACTTGTCATTTAACGAGTTATTACTGGTAAGCTGGGGAACATGTAGTCATGTAGATACCGTTCTGATACCCTTGGTTCTGATTGGGGTCGGAGATTTCTGCAGATAACGGCTTTCGTTGCATAAAAGTTAGTCTGCAGGGGTCATTGATGGTGAGATGAGAATGAGGCCATCATCTCCACGCAAGACCACGACTGTCCTGTGACGCGGCCGAATAATTACGGCGCACGTAGGCACGACATGCCACCAAGGCGTTCCGACTTTCAACAAGCCCGGCCTCGGTCGACGGCATGGATCGTGTAAGCAGTGATGCTGACGCAAGTCAAGCACGATAGTCACAGGCGCCCTTCGATAGCATAGCCCAAACCGCGTGAGTCTTAGACACGTGGTGGCGTTCGATATCGTGTGTCCATAAATGCCTCCTTCTACTATCCGGGGCTAACAGGGATGAGGCCATTTGATGGCACCCGTAATTCCAGGTGATTATTTGGGGCGATGATAAGAAGTAATAAAAGTGAGAGTTGGCCCCGATCTAGCAGGACATAAGAAGAGCTCTATTCACTCAACCTTCTAGCTTCTATATTCCCACAAGATCAACTCGATCTAAGCTCAGCATGGTTGCAGATAGCTCCTCCCACGCTGATGTCGGCGCGAACGACTATCCGGATTCTCGCCTTAACACGAACCGGGGGACTCATGTTGTCGAGAGCCTCGAGGTCCCAGACTCGTCTACGGATGTTGCCATAATTGGCATGTCGTGTCGGACTGCCGGTGGAGTCAACAGTCCTGAGAAGCTATGGGAGCTACTATTGAGCAAAACGGACGCCGCTGGCGAGGTTCCTCAGCACCGATGGGAGCCGTGGTTGAGACGAGACTCACGAAATAAGAAGCAGCTGGAGCAGACCGTCACGAGAGGATACTTCATCGAAGACCTGGAGAACTTCGATGCCTCTTTCTTCGGTATCTCGCCCAAAGAGGCGGAACAAATGGATCCTCATCAACGGCTCGGGTTAGAGCTGGCCTGGGAGGCCCTCGAGAACGCTGGCATCGACCCTAAAAGTCTATCCGGTTCTGATACTGCCGTGTACATGGGCTGCGACTCGGACGATTACTCCCGCCTCCTGTTAGAAGACATTCCCAACATCGAGGCCTGGATGGGTATAGGAACAGCCGCTCACGGCATCCCAAACAGGATTTCCTATCATTTGGATCTAATGGGCCCGAGCGCGGCCGTAGACGCAGCTTGCGCGTCATCCCTAGTGGCGATTCACCTAGGCTATAAAGCTATACTCAACGGAGAGTCAGAAGTCGCGATTGCTGGCGGCGTCAACGTCCTCTTAGCTCCCGCGCTGACCCGGATGCTCGGCAAAGCCGGGGCACTATCCCCTGAGGGCATCTGTCGATCATTCGACGACGACGCCAACGGATATGCGCGGGGTGAGGGTGGTGCCATTGTCATTCTGAAGAAACTCTCTTCGGCGGTAGCCGATGGCGACAAGATACTCGCTGTGATGAAAGGGAGCGCCGTGGCGCAGGATGGGAAGACGAATGGTATCATGGCGCCCAACTCCAAAGCCCAGGCGTTGGTGGGCAAATGGGCTCTCAAGCACGCGGGCATCGATCCTCTCTCGGTTGCGTACGTCGAGGCGCACGCCACGTCAACACCTCTTGGGGATCCAACAGAGGTATCGGCCATAGCAGCTGTGTACGGCGCTGGCGCCGGTAGAGCGGCTGATGCGCCCGTCTACCTTGGCTCCATCAAGCCGAACGTCGGTCATCTCGAAGCGGCAGCTGGCGCTATCGGTCTTGTTAAGGCTGTGCTTGCGGTGAGCAAGGGACAGCTGGCACCACAGGCACGGCTGAACAAGCTCAATAGTCGGGTCGACTGGGGCAGGTCGGGATTGCATGTCGTGCGCGACACCATGCCGTGGCCAAAGTCCGAGGGCCCCAAAAGGGCTGCCGTATGCTGTTATGGCTACGGCGGTACTGTATCCCATGCTATTATTCAAGAGGCGCCTACTTCGGCGAACGGCGTGAACGCTGAGCCACCGGCTGGCCCGGCCATACTTGTGTTATCGGCGCCTCAGCAGAAAAGATTAATCGAGCAGGCTAGACATTTGGCACAATGGCTAAGCTCTCCCGAGGGGGCGAACCACAGCTTGACGGATATTGCCAATACCCTAGCTCAGCACCGTAGCCATCACGATTACAGGGCAGCATTCATAGCTGAGACACGAGAAGAAGCGATAACTGCCCTTCATGATTTCGCTGCTGATCCACAGAGCGATAACCAAAATATCACCCAAGGAAGGGTGCTGGGCCCATCCCCTAATGGCCCCATTTGCATGATATTCTCTGGTCATGGAGCACAGTACAAAGATATGGGGACGGAACTATTACAGAACCCAGTATTCCTCTGCGCGATTTCTGAGCTAGACGGGCTCGTAAAGAAGGAAGCCGGGTTTTCTGCCATCGAGTCTTTGCGGGCCGGAGACTTTGACACGGCGGACAGGGTTCAAGTTCTGACTTATATTGTTCAGATTGGCCTGTATGAAGTGCTCCTATCCCAAGGCCTTGTACCGACAGCCGTCATTGGGCATTCGGTCGGAGAAATCGCCGCTTCTGTGGCCGCGGGCTGCCTTACTCGCGAAGAGGGTTTGCTACTTGTGGCGCGGCGTGCCAGGTTATACGCCCAGCTACGAAGTGAGATATCCGGCGCCATGAGTATGGTGACCCTCCCTTATTCGGTTGTTGCAGAGGAACTCAGCGGGAGAGAAGACCTAGTTGCAGCTATCGATTCATCCCCCTCGACATGTGTAGTGAGCGGGGAGGCCAACAGTGTTGCAAAATACGTCGGGGCCCTGAAAGCCCGTAACATTAGGACGTTCCGCGTCAACACTGATGTGCCTTTCCACAGTCCTATGCTCAAGCCGTACATGAAGGCCCTAGAGGAGGCTCTGGATGGTGCTCTTTCGCCTCGACCTTCTACCTTAAAGGTGTATTCTACCTCCAATGCTGATCCTCGGACGACAGTGCCCAGAGATACGACGTACTGGCAAAATAACACTGTTTGTCCTGTATTGCTTAAGTCAGCGGTCAATGCTGCTGCTGAAGATGGTTATTGCGTCTTCATCGAAGTCTCATCACACCCAATCGTCCTCAACTCCGTGGACGACACATTGCTGGAGAGGGGGCTGAGCGATGAAGATTTCGCCACGATACCTACTATGAAGAGAAACTCACCTGCCTTGAAGAGCATCCGCAGAGCAGTTGCAAGTGTCTATACTGCAGGAGCAGGTATCAACTTCGAGGCGCAATTCGGCCATAAGAGAAAGTGGTGCCGCGAAGTTCCCGGTACCCCGTGGGTGCATAAACCATATTACAGGCAAGTCGAGACTGGCACTTCTGGGCAGGCGGAGGTCCATGATGTAGAGAAACATACACTTCTAGGACACCGTACCGCTATTGCCGGCACCGACACCGTCATATTCAGCACCAAGCTCGATGACAAGACGAAGCCCTACCCAGGTCTTCATCCGTTAGATGGGACGGAGATCATTCCTGCAGCTGTCTATATAAACACATTTCACTATGCTACTGGTGCGTCCACGCTTACCGATATTCAACTGCGCGTGCCGGTATCGATGGGACCCGACACGAGAAATGTACAAATCATAGTTGAAGGGAAGAGTATTCGAGTCGCCTCAAGCGCGGCGGCGACAGGAGACGATGCCGAACAGACGTGGGTCGCCCACAGCTCGGCACAATGGGCTCTGGATAGGAAGTTTGATGAGCCGAACCAGGAGAGGATAGACATCAGGGCCATTCAGAAACGCATTGGGACCATCCTCCCCAACAACTTCGCAACAGACTACCTGGCCAAGATTGGAGTGGAAGGGATTGCCTTCCCGTGGCAGGTGGTCGAACACTATGGAAACACGAAGGAGATGATGGTCCAGGTCGACATGGATCCCTCCGTGCAGAGCCTCCCCTGGGACGAGCACTCCTGGGCACCGCTGCTGGACGCGGCCACATCGGTGGGGTCCGCGATATTCTTCAACGACATCAAGCTGAAGATTGTGTCGGGCATAGACCGCGTCGATATACACTCCGCCAAACCACCGCCGAAGATCGGGTATCTGTTCATCGAGGACACGACTGATGCCAAGACACCAGCTGCGGATGTCAGCGTGCTGGATGACCAGGGGGTCCTCTTGTCTAAATTCACGGCGATGCGATTCTCCGAGGTTGAGGGCGCTCAGGGAGTGAGCGGGGGTGTCGACAGTCTCGTTCATCGGATGGCTTGGGTGCCGCCCAAGTTCTCGGAGACGCCCCGCGAGCTCGGAGACGTGGTCCTAGTCTCTTCTGACTCGGAAAGATTCGCAAAACAAGTATCTCCGCATGCGAAAACACTCACTCAGTTCTCTTCTGCCACCGAGGTTGAACGCGAGGTTGAGAAGAGCGTGCCCATCTTAGCCAAGGGCGGAAGTACGGTCGTCTTTATCCCACGCAGCGTTGAAGGCCTCGACGAGGTGGCAAGCGCGGCTGAGGCGATCGTATGGGAGGCGGCAAATCTGGTCAAGTTCATGGCGAACCATTCCCTGGCCTGCAAGCTCTACATCGTCAGCCACGGCGTCCAAGCCGGCGAGACGGCTACCGGCCTCGCTCACGCTCCTCTCTACGGGCTGGCTCGCATCATCGGGTCTGAACACCCGGACAACTGGGGCGGCCTCATCGACACTGATATTGACGGCGCGTTCCCGCTGGCGGCGATCAAGTATGTCCAGGGACAGGACGTCCTGCGCATGGTCGATGGTCTTCCACGGCGGCCCATAATGCGACCCTTCACACGCGAATACCTACACAAGCCCGACTCCCTGAAGACGATCATGCCCGGTCCGGAGGGGACATACCTGATCACGGGCGGACTTGGCGATCTCGGCCTCGCGACCTGCGAGTTCCTGATCAAGAAGGGGGCCCGGCGCATCGTGCTCGTCTCGCGCCGCGGACTGCCGCCCCGCAGCCAGTGGCCCAGGCTGTGCGCCGAGGACGGGCGGTTGAAGGGGATCACCGAGCAGATCGAGAGGTTCGAGCGGCTCGGGGCCTCCATCTACCCCGTGGCGGTGGACGTCTCGAGCCCGACGGCCGCGGACGCGCTCCTCGCCACGCTCGACCGGCTCTCGCTGCCGCCGGTCCGCGGCGTGATCCACGGCGCGGGCGTGCTCGGGGGCAGCCTGCTGCTGGACACGACCCGGGCGGCGTACGCGCAGGTGTTCGCGCCCAAGGTCGACGGCGCGCTCGCGCTGCACGCGGCGTTCCCGCCGGGGTCGGTGGACTTCTTCGTGCTCTACTCGAGCATCGGGCAGCTCGTGGGCACCGAGGGCCAGGCGGCGTACGCGTCCGGCAACGCCTTCCTCGACGGCCTGGCCACCCACCGCCGCGCCCGCGGCGACAACGCCGTCGCCTTCCAGTTCACGGCGTGGCTCGGCCTCGGCCTCGTGCGCGACCTGACCTTCCTCGGCGTCGAGCTCGAGAGCAAGGGCATCACGGGCATCACGCCCGACGAGGCGTTCCGCGCCTGGGAGCACGTCGACCGGTTCGACGTCGAGGGCGCCGTCGTGACGCGCGTGTGCGCCATCGACGAGGGCGACCCGGCCCCGCTCCCCATCCTCGAGGACGTGGTCGTCCGCAAGCCGGCAGCCCGGGCGCCCGGCGCGTCGTCATCCTCCTCCTCCTCCTCGTCCGCGGGCCAGGGCGCCGATTCCGACGCGGCCCCGGCGGACAAGGGCGATCGCCAGCAGTGGCTCACGGCCAAGATCCGCGAGTGCATCGCGGCGGTCCTCATGATATCGGACCTCGACGAGATCGACATCCGCAAGCCGCTGTCCGACTTTGGCGTCGACAGCGTCATGACGGTGGCCCTGCGCCAGAAGCTCCAGATGGCCTTCAAGATCAAGGTGCCGGCGACGCTGACATGGAACCACCCCACCGTCAACCATCTCGTCGCGTGGTTTTCATCGTCTATACCGAGTTAAGCAGAGAAGAGCTGCTTGGGGGACTGGCAGATGGGAAATGGACCGAACGATGAACCGGTCGCAGTGGGATGATAGAGCACAAATGCTCAAGGTATATGATAGATTGAATTGAGACTCGTTTTCCCCTCCTTTTTTTAATCTATGTCTTGTGATTTTTATATAGACTCCCTTTTGAGATGTGCGTTGATCCTGCTCCTATCTATTGACAGGTCCGATGCAAATTACAGAAATGAAATTTATACACAACCCAGGGCTCGTAGCTCGCTTGCTCGCCACGTATGTATACACACTCTTGAACAGATATGTGGCCTTAATATCCGATTACAGAATTCCCGACACCATTTCGCGTGTATTGTAGCGAAAAAGCCAGCTTTAGTGCCGCCATCGACAAGCCCAAACATGCTTAGGAACTCCCATTCATGTCGAGCTTGCCCTCTGTCTTTTCCAGATAGTTGACCAAGGCCTCGATAGTGCAGACTTTGAGGTTCCACTTCCTCGCAAAGGCAATACAGCCCTCGCCCCTCAGCATGCCGGGATCCCGCCGTATGGCCTGGCCGGCCACCTCGTCGCCGTCGTCGACGATCTCGCCAATGGCGGCGGCCTCGGCCTTGCCGGCGAGGCGGCAGAAGTCGAGGGCGGCCTCGGTGTGGCCCCGCCGCGCGCGCACGCCGCCCTGCACGGCGCGCAGGGGGAGCACGTGGCCGGGGCGGCGGAAGCTCGCGGCGGTGGCGTGCGGATCGGCCAGGCGCCGGACGGCCAGGGCGCGGTCGTGGGCGCTGATGCCGGTGGTGACGGAGGGGTCGGCGGCGTCGACGGAGACGGTGTAGGCGGTGCCCCGCGGGTCCTGGCTGTCGGCGACCATCTGCGGCAGCTCGAGGCGCTCGGTCAGGGCGGGCGGTATCGGGGCGCAGACGTAGCCCGACGAGTGGCGGACCAAGAAGGCCATCTTCTCCGTGGTGGTGTCTTGGGCGGCGATGATGAGGTCGCCTTCGTTCTCCCGGCCGGGATCGTCCATCACTACTATGAATTCGCCGTTGCCTGGGCGGAATGCGCTGGTCAGTCACCTCTGCAAGAGTCGTGGGATGACGGGACGGTCTGCAGAGAGCAGGCTACGTACGGAAAGCAGCAATGGTGTCCGGTATGCTGTCGAACTCATTGCGGTCGATTGTAGCCGCAGGCATGTTTCTGGTCTCGTTTTTGAAGGGTGGTTTGGTGTTTCAATCGGGTGCAGGAATGTTGCAGGAATCATGCGCAATTCATGAATTCCTGACGGGAGGTCAAGCGGTCAAGTGGTCAAGTGGTCAAGCGGTCGAGGGAGGGTTGCGGTTGAGGGCCAGTGGTGAAAGCGACGTGGTGTATAGCTGAGAGCGGATATGCGGCAAGTGTAGATAGCCAAAGGGGAACAGTTCTAGTAATCTATCGATCTGGGCTGCTTGCTCTTGGAATTGGTGTTGGTGATGAACTGGATAGGCTATCCGGGCGGTTCTCGTAAGGTGGTTCTGTCGATGCCCGCGGGGTCTTTCGCCCCACGCAACACCAACGCTGGGCTGGGCTGGGCTGGCTGCGTCAACGCTACGGGATAACGCTAAGGGGTCTGGATGACTGACGCTGACAAACTGCGACTCAGCTCCTCGGTCCTCGGGGACGCAGCGGTATCGGTATCGGTACCTACCTTGGTCCCGGCATCTCGCCGAACCGCCGGGGCAAAAGCTTCTAGAAGGAGTGCCAAGACTGCATTGAGTTAGGCCTGTGTCAAGCACCTAGGCTTGGCATTTTATCAGTTGAAGCTCCGCCATTCAATCCATCCTTCTTCTTTCTTGAGGCTGGTCAACTGGGAACCGGCGGGAGCTGGCGACTCAACAACAGACAACAACAGACAACAACAGACATGGAGTCGCATGCAATGAGACAGAGCGCTCGAATCCTACATCGAATCACTCGGAAACGGGCCCCCATTAGGCCGACTAAGCAAAGTTCCAGGAGCATCGCTTCGGGACGTGCCGCGGCCGTGACCAGCGAGCCCGCCAGCCCAAGACACCACTGCACCCCCTCAGCCTCGATATCCTCCGCACCCCGCCCGCCAGCTTCCCGTGCCTTCGCGACGACACCCTACCTGAGCGGCGCGGAATCCTCGCATTCGAGCGCGGAAGATGCAGCCTTCACGACCGTGTCGCCCGACGAGGTGTCGCACTTCAATGCGCTGGCCTCGTCGTGGTGGGATCCGCAGGGCCCCTCGCGCATCCTGCACCTGATGAACCCCTTGCGCCACGACTTCATACGCGAGTGTCGAGCCTCCGTCCCCGACGCCCCGTCCGACTCGTACCCGTCGACCGGACTCCGATACCTCGACATCGGGTGCGGCGGCGGTATCTTCGCCGAGTCGGCCGCGCGCCTCGTCTCGACGTCGTCCGTTACCGCCATCGACCCGAGCCCCGAGGTCCTGGCCGTCGCGAAGGCGCACGCCCGACGCGACCCTGCCCTCGCATCCAAGTTGAGCTACCAGAACACGCCCATCGAGGCGCTGCCCGTCCCCGCGGAACCACGGCGGGACGGGTACGACGTGGTCTCCGTCTTCGAGGTCGTCGAGCACGTCGCCAACCCCGCGGCCTTCCTGGACCGCGTCACGCCCTTCGTCCGTCCGGGCGGCTGGCTCGTGCTCAGCACTATCGCCCGCACGTGGACGAGCTGGCTGACGACCAACGTCATCGCCGAGGATCTGCTGCGGATAGTCCCGCGGGGCACGCACGACTGGAGCAAATACATCAACGAGGATGAGCTGCGCCGGCACTTCCTCCAGAGCAGGTCCGGGTGGGCTGAACCGAGGTGCATGGGCGTCGTCTATGTGCCTGGACTTGGGTGGAAGGAGGTTAGCGGAAGTGAGAAGATCGGGAACTACTTCTTCGCCGTCAGGAAGCTCCCGGAGTAGACGGGCGACCTCCCGATCCAGGATACAGGCTGCAGTCATATGCCCGCACGAGACCATTACCCAGCGAAAATGGTGTACTATATGTAAGAATGTTGTACGACAACTTGTACAAGAGGGCTTGTCATGCCCTTTGACAACCTAAAATCGAATATACCCCAAATTCATCAGTTCGTAAACTTCGTGGTCTTTCTCCATACAACTCAAAATTCTAGGTATGATGCATTGTCGGTTCAGATGGAAAGCCTTGTGCGCTCTCTCCCTCATGCTCTTCGCAGGTGTTGGTATTGGTTACCACTCGGAGACGGTAGATGGGTATACCAAGGATCGCTTCGCCAGTCCCCTATGTTTCGAGACAGCCTGCTAACATTAGTTTGATATCACAACCTCGATATATCTACATTACACACATAATTGCCTATAAACAAGGCGCTCTTCCAAGGAGTATCGTGCACGTGAACTCAACAGCGGATCAGATGAAGGTGATACGGACAGGCTGTTCATCCCTAAGCTGCGGGAAACATATAGTCCTACCGCAGATTTTATCAACCATATGTACGTCTTCCGGCAGCTAAAAGAATTCGAGGAATAATATCTACATATTCATTTCCTCCTACTTCAACCGAGTTGCTATGTCTTCCTGAACATAAACTAGCCCATATAAGTCGGTAACATTATAGAATAGTTGCAACGCCATTGCGAATCCGTTCTGTCCCTTAGCCTCCAGCTCACACGTTAGTTGCCCAAGCGCTGACTCGAGTGCGCGGCGCTCATACTCGGCGATCCACATGAGCTCGTCCATGTCCGATTTCGATCCAGCAAACTCTGGAAAGTCCAAAGAGTTCAGATTGGCCTCTGCTTTGTCTCGATTGACGGATCCGTAATCATTATACAAGCGGCACATGCTCGCCATATGGCGGCAGAGATCCTCCGCAACATATGCCACCTTCGACGTTGTGAAAATTCCCGCGCGTTTGTTTGCCACTAGGCAAATGTAGAAAATAAAGGAGAATGAACACGACGTGTGATCTGCCGATGTACTGCGCACCCAGTGGTGAAATGTCTGAGTCAAGCTGGATTGGTCATGGGCATCTGGAATGCGCAGATTTATTTCTTGAGAGATTTGGTAAGACCGAAGACGATGGTTGTCTGCCGCCTGAGTGACGTGAGCAAGCAGAAAATTCTCGAGTTCCACAGCAAGCCAGTGCTGTATACGGCTGGGGCTTTGGAGTACGGCTGGATTCAGTAAGATATGTGTGATATACCGGTTCAGGGTGGCCTTGATCCCTTTTAGTTCTGAGTTTCCTGTTCCATTTGCATTTGCCGGAAACGAGGGTACAACTCTGCAAGTAGTAGCACTAGCATCATTGACCCCGGTCTTGGTTTCGCGAAACAGCTGGCGAATGATGGATTTGACGGAATCAGGCTCTTCAGCTAGTTCTCCCACGACAGCAGTTTCCATGAATTCATCGACCTGGTAGTTCAGCATGGACAGGACCATCATTTCGCGCAGTACGCCAATTCCCACTGCTCCATTATTGATCGAGCTGCATGTGGTCCATGTAATCGGAATGAAAGCCAGGTATTTGTCCTCACCCATGTTGTCACGAGGGAAAATTTCGAGCCTCTGGCGTTCTAGATAAGACATTGAATAACTTGCCTGTGCCTCGGCAATGTCTAAGATATCCTCATCTGCTGATGCAAATAGCTCAGTGGCCTGAATAATCTTCCGGGCGCCTCGTATCTTTCGATCTGTCGTTTCGTATGAGGGAAGTGGTTCGGAAAATCGATCATTCACCTCTCTAGTATGAAATGGAGCCACTGCTGCTGCTATACAATAAGCTTCAGAGAGAATCGTGGAAGCATATGTGACCTTCTCGATCCGTATATGACTCCCGGTGCTCCACCTGTCTCTGTGATCTATCAAGTATGACTTTCCCATTTCCATGCTTTTGAGGATTCTCCCGGCAGTTTTCCCCTGATTTTCAAACCATGGTAACCGTGATAGGAATGACAGCGTCAGAACAGCATAAGCCGTTACTTCACAGTTTTCATCCCAGCAACCGTTTAGTTGCTGAGTACTGATGATGTCAATCAGTATAGCGAGCGAAGTCTGAGTAATATCCTCTTGCAATAGGGTATTCCCATTAAATATTTGACGTAAAAGCTCTGCATTTTCAGAGTTATGCAGTAGGGCAAGGCCTTCGGCGAGAAGCATTTGCCAGTAAAATCTATGGCAATGCTGCATACCATGTCAGGGGAGCCAAGCACATGGAGAAGCACACTGAGAACTGACATACCCATTTTTCATTTGCCAATCTCATGGTCAACTGGCGGCAAACAAAATGTAGGATCTTGGTAATATGCGGAGTGAATTCCATTGGATTGTCTCTGGTTAAGAGGCAGATGAGAACACAGCAGTTGACACTGATGATGGGATTTCTTTCTCCTGGGTAGGTCTTAAAGCACGTTTCGGCCTCATATTTTTGAAGAAGAGAATCAACACACATCTGTCGACCTAAGTAGTGCAGCGCTGTGATTGCTTTTGCCGTATCATCGGCACCCAGAAATGCAGTTCCCGCTAGCAGAGAGATTAGAATAGTAGAGTAGATGTAGAAGAAAGACGACTTACAAAATCCTACTACTCCCCCACCTGTGACGAGGTTAGTTTCGAGCATCACACCAATGGACCTGGTATCAAATTCCGCAACTGGAAGCCCAACAGATGCAAAGGTCGTAAGAACCTGGATCGAAATTCTCAAATTGGTGAAACTTGTTGAAGGGTATAGGCGAATGAATGCATAGCCATCAGCATGCACCGAACCATAAAACATACCCAGAATATCTCAAATATGCTGGTAGGCCAAGCGGACGGCACACTTTTGTGTCCGTGACTTGAATCCCTACCCAGCACATTCCTGAGGTAGGATTCGGACTGATAATCCCACTCAGTTGAATATATCAAATAAGCAGCCGTAGATGACGGAGATCCCATCATTGACCCATTCGGCTCGCGCAAATGGCGCACTTTGTCAAAATCTATAAGAAACCCATTATTTAAAGGGTTATTAAATGGCCTGAACTTTAGCGTATTGCCTAATGGGACACGCCCTGCGTGCTCAGACTCTCACTTTCCATCTTTGCCAAGGTCTCATCAAATGCCTTGATGATTGGACTATACAATACATTCGGATTCTGTGGGGTGCCGGTGAAGAGACCGCGCTTATACGGGAAGAGGATATCTCTTATTTCCCTACACAGGGGCTTAACAAAGTCAAACTTCTCTGGAAATTCCCTAAGTATGACTTCAAGTCCACCTGCATCCATGTCCCCGCGTTTGCTCTGCGCGATCTCGTCGTAGTTTCCTGTATACCACCGCGCAAGCATTGTTTTTTTAGGCGGCTTGTTCCAGCCTCGACGAGCGCAGAGCCAGATGAGGACATAAAAGAATGCTTCAAGATCATGACGATATGTGTGCGACGTTCCGGTGAGCACTTCGATTGCCATGAACTCCATTGTCCCAGTTCGGTGCCGGGCGCCACTGGCGCCTTGGCCCTCTTCCTTAGCCAGGTCCAAGTCGATGAGCATGCCTCTGAAGCCGTCGGCTTTCGTCGGGTCGGTAATAATAATATTGTTTTCCGATATGTCTCGGTGCAGAATCCTTCCGTCCAGGTAGAGTGATTGGTGAACAGTGATAGCGTCACGAAGGCCATGAAGGAGTTCGGTACCAGATTGAAATTGCCTAATGGATCGCCCGGCGGGGGAGACAACTAGGACGCGAAGAATGCGATCGTCGTACGCCATCCGATGATCATCTCGCAGAGCAAGACTAGTACCCTGCGGTTCCTGGACGGTGTAGGCAACTCCATTGTTTTCAGGATCTCTGTGATCGGCCTCCTCTACCTGGTTACCGCGCTGAGATCTCTTAGATAAATAGCTCAGCGCATCTGTTGAACTCCTTTTTCCTTGCCTACCGTTGGCATTGCCGTGACTGGTCGACTGGCTAATAGGGCGACTAGATTGAGATTGTGACCAGGACGAGTTATTAGTATTGCTTGGTATGCCACGAAATCTGTACGGTCTTGGGAATATGAGATCTTTACGTAGCTTGCTTATGCTAGTAATTTCTTCTTGATAGCCAACTAAGTTCGCGAGGCCCTTTACGCCCCGTTCATTTGCCTTCCTGAGAAGATCTGCCTCAGGCGGTCGCATGCTGGAAGTCCAAGAGTACTTGACGACTCTATCATACCCGGATGTGCCCTTCGCCTTAGCAAGAAAGCATGATGTGCCGCGACAGACAATGGCTCGCTGATAGGACATCGGTTTCGGGTCGAGTTCAAATTCCCGCTTCCGCTTCGTTCCGCGACCTTCAACGGGGACTGCAACAAACAGCCCGTTATCTCTTTCCTCTATAAAAGTATCCAAACCCAGCTCTTCATCGCTCATCATCAGATATCCGCACATAACTTGGATAAACTTCTCGGGCTTCTCGTGGATATCGAACGTGGCTCCACTGTATGGCCCTGAACGGTCGAAGACCCACGTCTCCATCTCGGTCCCGGTTAGTGTAAAGGCATGCACGAATAGGCGTGTAGGCTGGGCTGCGAATACATTTCGTACAGCGCTGCCAAGCTGAAGCCACAAAGATTTGGATTTTCGGTCCGACGCTTTTAGTTCACTGACAACCAGAAGATCTGCCCAGTCGTGCTTCTCATCGGCTGCCGTGTCTTTTCTTCTTTTTACAACAAGATCGATCTGGCGGGGTGCATCGGGCCCAACTGTATTGTGTAGAGTGCTCCTGTAATATGCCGCTCGCTGATCTGCCAGGAGTTTGCTCTGCATCCCAAACCACCATCTGCACATGTCATCCTCGACGGCGACGTCGGGACATTGCGTCCACCTCTTATTGCTGTAGAGATGTTTTGCCCTCTCCCAAATTTGGGTGGCTTTCGCACTCCATCCACGGCCCCCAAAGTATTTCTCGTGGAATCCTTCGACCGCGCGATATGTACAGTGGCGAATCTCATGAAAGACGCGGGCTTCGACTTTGGGTCGTGTCTGGTCCGAGCCTTGCAGCGACGCAGACGAATGAGTAATCGGGGTTTCGAAGGATGACGGAAGGCTTGTCGGTGGAGTGGAATTTAATGTTTCTGAAACGAGGTCGATGACGGCGGTCCAAATATCTATGTCGGGCGCTATCTCGCTTACGAGCCGCAACAACGGGCGAAAATACCGGTGCTCAAAATCAGCCTTTTGGAATCGCGAACGAACGACGCCCAAGTCAGTGTATAGGGTTCCAGACCCAGTTCTTGAGGCCAGCACAAAAGAAACATCGGACGCAGAGAAAATAGAGAGCAATTTTCCGACCGCTGCTATCCATAGTCGCGGTCTTCCAGGCCGAGGTATAGCAGCGCTATCATCCGACTGAGGAGTTTCGCCGAAAGGGTCTGGTTCGGCATCGCGCAATGCATCGCGAATGACATCAAGCGAGTCGCCGAGAGGATTCTGTTGGATCACGTCGTGCTCTTCTTTCGTAAGCTGAGCCATGGCACAGGCCACCGGAGAAGATGGGGGTGAGGGAGGAGGAGAGAAGCGCAATACCTAACTAGGTAATCAGCGACGCAGCCTAGGCAAACGAGTCCCTGTATTCGTATGCCCACTTATTTTGGCCCTATCCAGCTTGACCTTGTTCCGCCACCCACTTGGGCGTAAGCACACGTTACGTATCTTTTCGATCCACTCCTTAGTAGAGTTGAAACTCTTCAATAAATGAACAGCATCATTCACGCACGCATTCCAAGGTATTTCCTACCTTACTGTTAATAAAGTAATCTCTCGAAGGATCGATCTACCAAGCAAGAATACATGGTATCCTGTCATATATACGTTAAAAACCGCATGCATAGTGTATTTCGGATGCTGCTATCTTCTCATCTACACTGCTCGGCAGAGTCTGCCATCGGATTCAACAGCCAACTAGCCACAAATCGCTCTCCACGCCCGTCCGTACGTAGAAGATATTGTCAGGATCGTACTTCCCGCTTGATGTCTAGCAATCGGTCATAATTTGAACGGTAAAATACTGTCTGGAAGTCGGGTTGCGGAAAGTCGGCCCCGTTGAGATATGCCCCGCCTCCAGGCGTGAGCGCCTCTAGCTGAGGGACGAGGACATCAGTGATATATCACTGGTTAGCAACGTTGACCCCGGAATCTAAGCTGTTATACAATCTACGGCGGTTAGCTCGGCTGGCCAGTATCTCTCAGACGGATCAGCGCGGCGTCCGGTTCAGGAGACTCGGTGCGTTGTGACAATGCTGGCCTAGCAACAATAAGACGAATGGCAGCCTCACGAGGAGCCGGAGTGACTGAGTTCATGGCGTACGGAGCCCGTGGAACGTCGAAGGAGGCGCCGGTGATGACGCTCCCGTTTTAGACCATAGATCCCAGAACATCTGTAAGACGAGAAACAGAACTCCCTGTTCAAAGTACAACCCCCTTTTTGCCCCTGATCACGTGAGACGCTCGTAAATACATAATCGGCTTGCATCTGTGGCGCAGCTTCCGGGGCTTGTGGGAACGGTTGCTGTTGAGAGGATGAAGTGTTGGTCTATTCTCCCACACCTCCTGCTCATTGCTTCGATGACCAACGTTTAAGCATGGATCTCATCCTCCTCAAATAGCTGACTACCTATCAAGCCGGGTGTGTTGATTCGCAGTGCGAATTTCGCACAAAGAATTAGCTAGGCGTATATTGTTTACATGAGGTAGGCAGGCCGTAGCACCCTCCATACCCTCCCTTTCTCTTTGCACCCCTTGTGCCCTTGCGCCCCCCCTCCAAATGCTTGCTCCGCTCCTCCCCCGGCCTTCAACTATCCCGCCGTCCACAGTGTCGCGGCCCATCATGCCTCCGGCGCGACCTTCCCGACGGTCGGCCTGCAACAGGTGCCGTGACTTCAAGCTCCGGTGTGACCGTCTCGGCGCTGGGGTGGACAGCTGCGATCGTTGCCTGAAGAATGGTGCCACTTGTGTGACGACTTTGACGGGCCAGGATCATCACACAGACTGGATCCAGACTCCTTCTGCGCCAAGTCATTTTCGGCCACCCTCCCGCGCAACCTTAGGGGCCTCCATCGCCCCGTCGACAGCGAGCTCTCCCCGGGGCCAGCAGACGGACACACCCGTTTCTAACGCCAGCGTCGGAGTCACCATGTCTAGGGGAATTCCGGCCGGCAATAGCAACACCACTCTTGTATGCCTCTCTTTTCATTCTCGCTGATATCATCTAGGCGAGTACCTTTTTTCAAGACTGTGTTAACTAATTCAGGACTCTCTAACTCTGGACTCTGGTATCGACTTCAATTTGGCCATGGCTGGGTTCACATACAAGGGCCAACCTAGGGCGGACCTCGAAATTCATGGTTCTGTAGGACAGCTATCGCCGGGAACATCGGCCTTCCCCTTTGCGGACTTCGCCGGGCTCTACGATGCGACTGATCTGTTCGCCGGTCAAGTCTTGGAGCCAGAAGCGCAGAGCAACTCATCAAGTAACACACATCTCCGCGACCTTCTGGAACTCAACATAAAGCTCCTGGATGATTGTGAGGCGATGAAAGGGGACTCATCCAGTCCACAAAATCAAATGCTTATGGAAGCCGCAATTCGAGGCTCACTCGGCAATACCTCTCGCTTCTCGGACATTTTGAAAGACTTTGCTGTCATGGACTCTCCAAGTTCTGATGAGGAGGGCAACTCGAGGCATCTCGGCCCCCAACATAGCTCGCAAGTGGGCTATCAGAAGCATGGAGTTCTTATGATGACAACTCTCGTAACAACGTACATTCTTCTGTACCAGAATTGGCAGCGCACATTATCTCAGTTGCACCAATTCATGCTTGCATCATCACCAGAGCAAATCGCCGATTTGGCCCCAGTGCTACCAACTCTACAGCTGGGAGGGTTTCAAGTCCAGGCAAGTGCCTGCATACAGATCAGCGCACTACTTGAGCTAGTGGCCGGAAAGCTCAGCACGTTTGACAATTATCTTGGGATTGAACCAAGTATACGCAGGCGGTCAAGCAAGAACGAGGTGGGCCAGGTTCGGCGTTTGGCGTTAAGTAAGGATCCGATGTTCATATCACTGCGTGAGATGCTTCTTTCTCAGGAGCAGCCACGCAGTACGAATGATGCCTCGACCGCACAGCGCCTTGGTGACATGATTGATAGAATGTCAGAAGCTCTCGTTGTGCACATCAAGGCTTGTAAGGTCTCGCTCTAATAGAGAAACGAAGACTGCAAGAGGATGGCAATTCATTGACAGCTCATTACATTCAATTGTGACGATACTTAATTTACACAGAGACGCTTGGGACAGAATCGCTTACAAATACTCTAGTTAGACAAGTGAATGAACATATATTCCAGTCCTCGGTATACACATAAAAACAGAAATTCGAGCTAAGGCATGCGATTGAATATATTCTCCCCTCCCAAGTCCAGATACACCCCATCACGTTTAACAAGTACATCCTCAGACTTAGTGTTGATAGGTATTATCACGAATGTGGCACAGGCAGCGCAGCAGAGCCCCTGTCAACCAATCGGAGTTGTCTCTGCCAACGCGTTGTCGAATCATCACCTCCCCAATCGGAGTCACCCGGTCTTCTGATTGGCTGTTCCAGCAGGTTACTCCAATGAGGCTCTGTTGCTTACAACTGGGAGTACGATTGTTCATAGTACAATGCACGCTGAGTACCCCGAGACGTGTTGGAATTTCCTTGCGCATCTAATTTTGATTTCTAAGCGTGCGAAATGTATCTCGAGAACAAAAAGCGAATCTCGCTATCCAACTCATCATGTTCTGCTCATCCATTGAACTCATGCCTACGTGCGTGGCAAGTAAAGTGCAAACCCAAGATCAGTCAAAGCTTTTCACTTCTCCCGCTCCTTTCCCTCCGTTAGGCCTAGATGTACCATGGCGGCTACTCCTATCCTAAACAGTGGTACTGATTCAACCGCTCCAACCGTGGAGAAGCACTTAATGAATCCTTCAACCAACAGGGGTGAAGGAACCTCATCAACCTCCGACCCCAATCTCACCAAGTCCAAGGATAACCAGAGCAGCAGCAGCGCCGCACAACACGAGCAGCCAGGTGACGACCCCGACGACAGTCCCCAACCCACTGCCGGCACCAGTGAAGGGACCCTAGGCTTTTGGGCTATCATGGTCGGCCTGTGGCTTGCCGCCATCGTCAGTGCGCTCGACGGCTCCGTGGTCTCGACCGCGCTGCCCACCATCGTCCGCGAGATTGGGCTCGGCGCCAACTATGTGTGGGCCGCCAACATCTACTTCCTCACGACCGCCGCCTTCCCGCCCTTCTTCGGCCAGCTGGCTGATCTCTTCGGCCGGCGCTGGCTCTTCATCGGCACGGTCGCCATCTTCGTCCTCGGCAGCGGCCTGTGCGCCGGCGCCGAGAACCCGGCCACGTTTATCGCGGCGCGAGGGGTGCAGGGCCTGGGGGGTGGCGGGATCAACATGCTCTTGGATCTGATTGTGTGCGATCTCGTCCCGCTCAAGGACCGCGGGAAGTACATGGGCCTGCTGTTCGGGATTGCCACGCTGGCTGCTGCTGTCGGGCCGCTCATCGGTGGTGCTCTGACGAGTGCCGGTGCCTGGCGCTGGGTCTTCTGGATCAACCTTCCCATCGGTGGCCTCTGTATCGTCATCTCGGGCTTTTCCCTCAAAGTTAAACATGCTAAGCAGGGAGACTGGCTCCAACGACTAGGCCGCATAGATTGGGTCGGCACCATCATTCTGGTCGGCTCGACAGTATCTGTCCTCTGGGCTTTGGCGTACGGCGGTTCCTTGGAGCCGTTCTCTAATCACACCATCATCGCTACCCTGGTGGTAGGCCTTGTTGGCCTGGGTCTTTTTGTTGATTGGGAGGCGACGCCGCTGTGCAAAACACCTCAAGTTCCTCTTCGACTGTTTTCGAACCGAACATCATCTGTTGGCTTCGTGCTCACATTCTCCAACACGCTGCTTGCCATCTGGGTCGTATACAGTAAGTAATAATCCCATGGCCTGCCTTTCGTCAAGTTGGTTGGCTCATCCTACCCAGCGAAGCTACCCCCTTTCCCATATTCAATACTAACCTGGCTGTTAAAAAGTGTTTCCCGTCTATCTTCAAGCCGTCCGCGGCTATTCGGCACTGTGGTCCGGCGTTTGGCTACTTCCCTACGTCCTCGCCTTCCCGTTCGCTTCTGCCATCGGAGGCAACGTGATGGCCAAAACGGGACGCTACAAACCCATCCACCTGATCGGATTTGCCTTCTGCACACTCGCGTGCGGGCTCTGCGCCCTTCTCAACCGCTCTTCGCACGGAGCCTTGATCGTATTCTTCCAGATATTCTGGTCCATCGGCATTGCCACCCCCATAGCGTGCCTCCTGACGGCGGTACAGGCAGATCTCACAGAGAAGGACAACGCCGCGAGCACGGGAACCTGGGCCTTCATACGCAGCTACGGGACTATCTGGGGCGTGACCATCCCTGCTGCGATTTTCAACAACCGGTTTGATCAGCTACTCGACACAATCGATGACCCTTCTGCCCGTAGCCTACTGAGCAATGGGCAAGCCTATGCCGGGGCCTCTTCAGGACTGACCGATATGTTCCCGCGGGTGGTGCGTGATCAAATCCTCAATGTCTATACTCTCAGCCTACAGCGAGTTTGGCAGCTCGGCGCCATCTTCGCCGGGCTATCTTTCCTAGTCGCTTTTCTAGAAAGAGAAATCAAGCTGCGTGACGAAGTCAACACCGACTTTGCTATGGAGAACGCGGCAAAAAAGGATACGATTAACGAGACAGAGAGTGGGGCGACGTTGGCGTTAGGCTAGCTATTCTATCACTTCCCGGTCTCTAGATCACGTTTGAGATTCCGTGGCCATATCTTTGACTCAGTATTCGGCTTTTTCTCTGTATAATAGCTGTCATGGCCAAAGTCCCAGGACTTATATTCCGACATCTAATCTGTATTCATAGAGCTAGGCCAGTTGGCAGCAGATAAACAAAACCTGTAGCAGAGAGTAGAAGGAACAATGGTGGTTCTTGTAAACATACGGAGAAGAAAATAGGGTTTGCTTACGTAATAAAAGAAAAAGGGGCGGATGGGTCTTATCTAGCTAGTTAGATCATATAATACTACATAAATAGCTGCTATAATTTATTACGCCGTTTCCTAATGAGATACGATGCCTTTTCTTTGATCAATGATTTCCCATAGGATTATATTATTTGGTACTGGGAAATACCTTAGAATGCGAAGGTGAGGCCTTCCTCCATAGGCGGTTGACGTGGGCGACTGCTGGATCGTGTGCGGCGGACACGCCGGCATGCGCTTGGCAGTCATCTGCTTCGCGACAGACGTGGTGTCCGAGTACTGTCTCTGGCGGTCCTCCGGACTTCTCGGGGACGAGACTAGGGGAGCACCGCCCATCGCGAAGCAGATGAATGCCACGCGCATGCCGGTGTGCCCGCCGCACGAGAGGCTCTTCGACTGGATATCCCACAAGACCGTGGCCTGGTGGCCGCAGGGGGGCGAGACGACCACGAGAACCCTGATGACGGCGGTCTACTTCGTTCTCGCGGACGAGGGGGACATCTTCCGGAGATTGTGGGATGAGGTCGCGAGACTCGTGGATTCATGGGGCCTATGCCGTCGATCACAAATCTCAATTGCCTGCCGTAGCTGGTGATGTTATTTTTACAAAATTTCTTCTGTTGGCATGTACGCTCAGTTACTAATAGAAAGCGGCACCAGACTGCTGTTGTCAAAGAGACCATGCGGATCAGCACCCTGGCCGCGAGGTTGGCACGCGTCGCCCCAACGAGGCCCTTTGATATAAAGACGGAACATTGCCTGCGGGGTTAAGATATAGCGATCTCTCATATTCCTTGACGGTTTCAATAATTCGAGCAAAGCAATAGCCTAATGCCAGAGAGCCATGAGCTTGACGCTCCGCGAGATATCCTTCGACGCCACCCTAGGCGAGACATCGGCTTCCGCGAAGAATGGTATGAGTCACACGAACGGGGATATCGGAACAATAAACACACTGGTTGAGTGAGTGCGCCGTTGGCGTGACGGTGTAGGTGGTTTTTAGATGGTATTTTGCGGGCGTTTTAGTGTGCGAAGGCTGTGCTTCCGTGGCGAACTTGTAAAATGTCACTACTAGTGAGGATACTAGACAACAGCATACTCTTTCTTCGTCGGAATGTGGCCGTGCTGCATTATTCCGGTTGATATTTGCGTTTGGAGTGCTCTCACTCCCTCAGACTATAGCTCTCGATGGCCAGCATTTTGTTGCGGGATTTAACTAGCACCACCAAGCTAAGTTAGGTAATAGAAGACGTGCTGTTCAATGTGAATTCGCAGAGCTATCGCTGTATTATGTCCAGAGAATTGTAGACTGTATCGTACCGCAGTTCACTGCCTCGTCCAGCCAATTCGCCCTTCACTTGCACCACTCCGTCGAGGAGCTACAGCAACGAGTCACCCGCCAACCAGTACGCCTGGCGCGTTGAGCCAAAGCCGGTAGCCTGGAAGATGCCAGTATCGATGCATTTACTTAAGCCTTGGAGAAAGTTGTCAGAAGAACATTGACACGACGGGTTTCTTGGCGGACATACTTCTTCTTGGGGCGGAGTTGGTTGGTATGACCTGCGCAGAGAGTGACGGTTAGAAGCGAGAAATCGTGATCGACACAAGCCAGATCATGACAACGACATACCACACTTGCGCTTCCTGCAGTTTCTGTGACTTGAGTGTTAGACGAGACTTTCAAGCGCATCTTTTCCGGCTCCCCATGGGAATAGGAATATGTGCATTCAGCCAGCGAGATGAACGTACGTAGCGCGAGGGGGGAGACGAGCATAGCTAAGTAGTCAACAATATGTCGTCAGCAGTTGTGCTTTGGAGCACAAGAAATGGTACGGGCGATAGATGGCAATGAGAAGAACGGACCATTTCCGGCAGATTGACTTGTCGCAGTTGAAGCGCGAGGCCAGCTACAACCCCATCAGCTCACGCACGCTCCAGCTTCCTGCCGTTGCGGTCCTAGACTGACCGCCTTGAGTGATGGCTCAATCATCTAAAACGAAGAATTAGCGGGTAGTGATATCGCGGAGAGCAGTCAATTGACAAGCCAACATACCTTGTCTAAGCCTCTGCGATAGTTTCCGTTGCCGTGTCTGTTGTTGCTGCCGGTCGGAACCCGCGGTTGTAATTTTTCGGATTGGGATGAGAGAATTGATCTTGGTGTGTCTTCGTTAGCCAATTGAATCACTTGACCTAGGCACCTACTAGTCTAGTGGTAGTGAGCAGCTGTTTCAGCTAACTTGCAGGGCTTCGCGTGGGCTGTGGGGCGCTACCAGCAGAGGGGGTCGATTTCTCGGATATGAAGTCTCACTATCCAACTATGAATCTAACCTGTTGTGGTAGAGACCCCATCTCAACCATAGAATACCGCACTTCTAACCCAATTTGTATAGGACACCTAGGATATCCTTATATTTGGTCAGAAGGATCGGAACTATTGGTCGGGATCCTTGGCTACGTTAGCCAATTAAACAGCACCTGTAAGTACAACAGATTAGCAGTAGTTTACACCTAAATAAAAGTCGCTTCAAGTAATCTTTTATTTTAAAATAGCTACATATATATACTTTTAAAAAAACACCTAAGTTAAACTTTTCTTTATATTTAAAAGGCTTAGAAGTAATAAATTACTATTTAATTAGTATAAAAAACGTATTTAAAGTTAAAAAACTTAATTAAATAAGCTATTACCCTAATTAATAAAAAGTACTTACTAGTTTATTTATTTATTAAACATACTAGAAAATACTACTATTTATAAGTTAAAATAGTGACTTATAAAGTTTTTAAGGCTTTTTAACCCCTTTTTATAAGGCTTTAAAGCTTTTTACAACTTATTATAATTGCTTTCTAACGTTTTTAAAGCTAAAAAAGCTACTTAAAACCTTTGTAAAGCTATTACTAGTATTATAAATAGCTATTAATAGTATTATAGTTTTTAATACTACAGCTTTTTAATTAAATTTAATTTAATTAGCAGTAGTAATAGTAATATTAGCTATAGCTTTCTTAAATTAGTAAAGCTTTTTTATAATAATCTTTTAAATTAATAAAGCACTTTCTTTATTTTAAGTACTATTTTATAGCTAAAAAAAGCTTTTAAAATTTGGACCTAATATAAAACAATATTAATTAATTAGTTATATAGCTTTTTAACTAACTTTAACTTAGTAATAAAGTTACTAATTAGTAAAAAAAGGTTTAATTAAGTTAAATTTATTTAAAACTATTAATAGTAATTAAAATCCATTAATTATAAAGCTTTACTAAGTTATATATAAATATTATATTTATTATTAGCTTATAAAATAATATATATATATTTTTAAAAAGTATAATAATATAATATTTTTTATTAATAATTAAATATACTTAAATAATATAGTAGTTTTATTTTATTATAATAAGTTTAAATAGCTATTTAATATTAGTTATATATTTGTTTTAAAATATACTAAAAAAATTTTAGTAAAACTATATAATTAATAAATATTATAGATTTTAAATATTTAATTAAAGTTTTACTAACTTAATAAGCTTACTTTTAGTTAAACTAAGCTTTTTTAAAGTTAGTAAATAAAATAGTTATTTTATATAACTATAAACTATTAATTTAAACGTTTTAAAAATAGGTTTTTAATTTAATATATAGGCTTTTAATTTATAATATATTTTAAACTTTATAATTAAAGTATTTATAAGTATAATAATTAGCTTACTAATAATAATATTACTAATATATATTATTTAAATAAGCTATTATATATAATTAGTTAATAAATTTAATAATTAAGTTATTTTAGTAATATAAAGTTTTAGTTTTTATATTATAATAGTTTAAAAAGTATTAAAAGTTAGTTATAACTAGCTATAAAAAGTAAAAACTTATTTAAATAATATTATAAAGTTAAAATATTATTAATATTATAACTAATTATAAAAAGCTTTAAAACAAAGTAGTACTTATAGTATTAATATTTAATAAAAGCTTTTTTAGCTATAAGTAGTAATAATAGTAATAAGGCTTTAAAAGCCTTTTTGTTTATATAGTTAAGCTTTTTCTAATATTTATTTAAATACTTATATATATTATAAAATATAAAGCTTTTAAATTTAAAACTTTTTTATTAATTATAAATACTAGTATATATATTACTTATTATATATTATATATATAATTATAATTATATATTAAGTTATATAATTAAAATTAATTTATAAAAAGCTTTAATTTTATTAGTAATAATTATTAAAAGTAATAAAAAGCTAAAAAAAGTAACTAAATAATAAAGCTAATTAAAAACCTATTTATATAAAGCTTTTTTTTTATTTAATAAAATAATAAAAGCTATATTAAATATAATATTAATTAAAATTATACTTATTATTTTAAAAAAAAGCTTATTAAATAAATTAATTTAATTATTATAATTAGTATATAATAAATTATTTAAAATTTTAAAGGTTTATTATAAAAAAAAACAGTTAATTATATACTTTATATATATTATTTAATAATATTACTTTAAATAAGTTTTATTACTTTTTTAAATATTATAAAAAACTTTAAAATAGCTAAAATATACGCTTTTTGCAGTATTTAATATAGTAATAAAAGTTACTATTTTATAATTGTTTTATAATTTATATATAATTATTATATAAACCTTTTTTTTTATATTTAATTTAGCTTATATAGTTATTAACGTTATTTTTAATAATTAAAGTATTTAAATATAAAGTTTTAATAATTTAATAAATATAATAATAAAATATAAAGCTATTTATACTTATTTTAATAGTAAAAATAACTTTTAAAGTTATTTTTTATTTTTTATACTTTAAAGTAATAAAGCAAAACTTATAGTTATAATTAAAGTATTTAACTATAAAGGTTTAAATTATAGTATTTTTATATAGCTTAGCTACGCCTTTAAATTTATACTTATATTTTACTAATAAAGCCTTATATTAAATAGCTATAAAAGCTTTTATAGCTTTAGTAGTACATTTAAATATATACTTAGTATATTTGCTTTCTTTTTTATTAAATAAGCTGGCTTTTTTAATAATATAGCTTTTAATAAATACATAGAACTACTAAGTATTAAAGCTTTTTTAAAAAGTAATAAACTAGCTTTTAATTAAAAGTTAAAATAGTATAGTTATTAAAAATTTAAAATTAAGCTATTTTGTACTAAAAAATTAGCATTTAATAGTTTAAAATTTAAAAAGTTTAAAAATTATGTTTTTTTAATAAAAATTGTACAATATAAATGTTTTTAATTAATTAAAGTAATTAAAATAGTATATAAAATAGTATGTAAAGTAATAGTTAAAAACGGTTTAAAAAAATATAAGTATGGATTTTTTTTAAAAGTGCTGTAAGCCCCGGAGAATTAATAGCTATAGTGGTTTTAAGTACTATAAAATTAGTAAATTAATTATTAAAATGTATTATATTTTAATATATAATATATTATTTATTTATAATTAATTAATTAATAATAGGAAAAATAAATTACTATATAAATTAAGTAATATAAAATTTAATTAATTATTGCTTATTTATTATTAAAAAATTTTACTTTTTTAATACTTTAAAAAACTATTTTAAAGCTAAAATATTTAAACTTATAATTTATAACTTAAATTTGCGCTTTTTAACGTAATTAAGCATTACTTTAAAGTATTTATATTAATAAGTAGTTATAAAGTACTAAAATATACTTTTTATATTTTCTTTTTTTATTATATAAGTTTTAAAGTGCTTAAAAGTTATAATAATTAATTAATTATATATAATAAACTTTATAAAGCTTAAATAAACAACTATTCTAATTATTAAAACTAAAAGTGTTTATAAATATATAGTTAGCCTTAGAAAACGTAAGGAAATTAAGGTTATATATAAATAATATACATTTTTTTAAACGTATAGTTAACCGTGTAAGTAAAGGGGGGAAACGGCCGGCTTTAGCGAATAGTAATAATAGTAGTAATAGTGAATATAATACTACTATTATTAGTGTTTTTAATAGTTTTAGTAGTAATACATATTATATAAAATAATATTATAATTTATAATAGCTATTAATATAAGCTATTAATTAAAATATAGAATTTTTACCTAAATATAATATATATATTATATAATACTTAATAAAGAAAATAAAAGTAGGTTTATTAAAGTTAATTAAAACTAAAAACACTAAGAAATATAATAGAAAAAGTAGTATAAAAAAAGGAAAACAAGCAGGTATATAAGTTAAAAAGAATTTTTTTCGTTTTATTAAGCATTGTACTTAACTATACAAAATAAGTAAAGAAGTATAACCTAAAGAAATAAAAAAGTAACTTTAATAAACATAGCAATTATTTAAAGTATTGCTTTAGTAAGGATATCCAAAGCTAAACAAGGATATCCCAGGTGTCTTATATAAATTAGGTTAGAAGTGCGGTATTCTATAGTTGAGATGGGGTCTTTACTACAACAGGTTAGATTCATAGTTGGATAGTGAGACTTCATATCCGAAAAATCGACCCCGTTAGTATAGGCTACCAACCAAAACATGGGATCCTTACCTAAATATAGTGTACGCGCTATGTAACACTTGATAGAGAAGACGGGAGCAGGTTCGTTAGGGTCGGTTGAGGCTAAAAACACCAAGAAACGCGATGGAGAGAGTAGTGTGGGAGGAGGAAAACAGGCAGGCACATAAGTCAGGGAGAATTTTTTTCGTTTCATTAAGCATTGTACTTAACTATACAAAATAGGTGAGGAAGTACAACCCAGAGAAATGAGAGGGTAACCTTAACAAACATGGCGATCATCTAAAGTATCGCTCTAGTAAGGATGTCCAAAGCTAAACAAGGATATCCCAGGTGTCCTATACAAATTGGGTTAGAAGTGCGGTATTCTATGGTTGAGATGGGGTCTCTACCACAACAGGTTAGATTCATAGTTGGATAGTGAGACTTCATATCCGAAAAATCGACCCCCCAGCAGAGCGGTACCGATCAGGCTAACGATCCAGCAAGGGTACAAGGCAAGGGAGTAGCTGTACCTATTTCATTTCGTATTGTACGTTTAGATATCGACGGCATGAGAATCAATAGTTTCAAAGTAGCGTTTATTTAGCGTAAAGCCCTACTCATGTCCATTCTTCCTGCACTCCAAGATATAGAATAACTCATCGCATTGATTTCATCTGTGAAGTGATACCTGGAACTCCCTAACAGCCTTTGCGCATGTTCAGCGCGCGCGCGTCCATAAGGCCCGACAGTCCATTAGATCCCCCGGTACATCATCCCTAAGCTCTCCAGTGCCGGGAGTAAAAACCATACTTGCTTCTCTGTGTGTCTTGGAAATGAAAAAACTATTTCCCACTGCTAAGACCACGCGTAAACTCCTCCAGTCTCGGTGACGAGATTACCAAGCTAGTGGTAAACGAGTAGGAGGGGAGTGCTCCAAAAACCGCAAACCTCTAAAAAGGTCATGTCAGGCCCACCATTCCAGCCTAGAACATATCTGTATCCGATTCGGTAGCCATGTCCGAGTCGGCATCCGTGTCCGTGTCTGTATCCGTCTCCGTCTCATCATGGTGAGTACTTTGCTCAGCGTTGATGTTTCGGTACTCCTTGGGGATCTGCGTCTCTCTCACGTCCGCAGCAAACCGGTAAGTCGTATAAGGCACGTTCCATTTCATGTCCCATTGCAGCAGAATTTTCTGAACACTCTGCTGCATCTCCATCTTTATCTCTGAAACATTTTCCAGCTTAATTGGATTAAGCGGAGGTTCGAAAATCTTGTCTAGTAGGGTGCTAATGTGACGTTTAGTAGCCCGGATTGCATAGCACGATATGCCTTCGACTGATTTTGGGAGCTCTATAAACGCGGCCTTCATTTTATCTTCGATGTCACTGAATACAGCTGAAAAGATAGTCTCGCTAGACCTTTCCGCGAAGGCCAGTAAGGAATGCTGTCAACGTTTATGAGCTCCAAGACCTGTTGATATATTAGTTACAAATAACAGCTACAAATGATCACGCCAACCAGGGTATCCTGCAGACAGTTCGCCAATTCGATCCCAACGGAGAACGGACTCTTGGAATCATCACAAAGCCTGATATGCTCCCGAAAGCCTCAGGCTCCGAAGCTGGCTTCTTGGAGCTTGCGAAGAACAAGGACGTTTTTTTCAAGCTTGGATGGCATGTAATCAAGAACCGCAAGTTTGAGGAACGCGATTGTTCCATCGAGGAGCGCAACTTCTCTGAGATGACTTTCTTCAATTCCTCGGTGTTTGGGACCTTACCTGAACAGAACATTGGCGTTGACGCACTGCGCGTTCGATTGAGCAAGCTCCTGTTCGTACACGTCAAGAATGAGTTGCCACGTCTGAGCGAAGACTTGGACACAATGCTTCGGATGACTTAAGATAGCCTCGAAAAGCTCGGCCATCCACGTTCTACAGTTCAGGAGTGCCGAGGATACCTTGCTCAGCTCGGCATGAGCTGCCATCAGCTTTGTAAAGCGGGCTTAGAAGGCAATTATTCCGACGAGTATTTCAAAGACAATAAGCATGAGGCCTTTGCTGTGGGCTCAACATCCTCAACTAACCGGCTTCGAGCAATGATCCAGTATGCGAACAACGGCTTTGCAAAAGATCTCAGATTGCGGGGCCACAAATATCTGATATACGGTATCGACTCCAGTGAGTCTGCCAGTTCTGCCGATCAGACAGTAGAAGAGCTAGAAGACGAGCAAGATTCAACGACAAATGAGGATGTGAACAACGACCAGAAACCGATCCGCCTACCAAAGAAGCGTGCTATGGCATGGGCCCGAAACGCACTCTTGCGTACGAGAGGGATGGAGCTTAGCGGCAACTTCAATCCCCATGTCATCGCAGAGCTGTTTTGGGAGCAGTGCGCACCTTGGCAAGATCTCGCGATGAAGCACATTGAAAGAATGCACGGCATCTGCACTCAATTTCTGACCCAAATTCTGACTCATAAAGCGCCGAATGACATCAAGAGCCGGTTCTGGTAAGAGAAGTCGTGCTGCATATATCCCGACAAAGAAAGCTCGTCTGGAATATAGGTCGATTATCGTCGCTGATTCTCTGAAGGCACGTTACCAAGCCGCAGTCGGCGAGTTAGGGGAGCTACTTACAGACAACGGAGAGTACCCCCGCTACTACGACCATTATTACACCGAGACTCTGCAGAAACGACGCCAAGAGAGGTCCCGAGTTTCTATTGAGGATTACACCTACAGCGTGCACCCAGCTAAAGCCAATTGCAGTGAAGGTGTAGGCCAGCATATCTCTACCTGGGTATATGACTCTGCGATCAGGAAGATCGTCGACCATCTCGTACAAGAAAGAACAGCCGATATGGAAACCTTTAGCTGCAAGGAGGCTTTGGACTGCTTACTGTCAATCTACAAGGTAAGATCAAGCACCGATTACTCGCAGATCCCAAAATGTCTCGCTGACGATGAGTTCATGGTAACAGGCGCAGCAGAAGGTCTTCCTCGCCAACGTGACGACGCAGGTGATCGAGCGTCACATAGTGCGAGGTCTAGAGGAGCTTTTCTCGCCTCTGAAGGTCATGAATCTTCCGGACAGCGAGGTCATGGCGATCGTATCGGAGCCCGACGCGACTAAACGCCAGCGCGCGTTCCTCACCGACCGTGCCAAAAGACTCCAGGAAGGGCAGGATATCTTTCGTGGTGTCATGGGATCTTCTGGCATATTGATGTAATCATTCGTTGACTGCTACCATTTGTCTGCAAAGTTGGCGACGCCAACATCGCGTAGGCCACTGTTGTAGAGGCTGGCACCCCTGTTTTCTCTTTAGTTTCAACGTCGATGTTGGTTTTCGCACTGGGTTTTCCCAACACCGTTACTAGATACGACGAGTCAGCCGAAGTGACGGATCATAGATAGTAGATAGACAATTGGAGTAAGGAGAGTAGAAAGCGTAGATGTAGGAAGGATAAACTGGAGTGGGGTGGTGACTTACAGTAGGGCGTTCGGTGAGAGAACTCGTTTGAGATTGTCATTCGAGCCGGTAGACTGTCTACGTAGTTCTCCACAAATGATGGAGACTGTGCCGACCGGCAGGCTTGTTACTATTTAGGTTGCACCGTCCTTAGCTCAGACTGCGTGGCATTGCCACAAAAAGCAATACAAAGCTGCAGTTCTAGTCTGAATGGCGCGCAAACGAGGACTATTTAATAATCTAAACTAGGCTACGGGGAAAAGAAGGAAGATAGACCATTACTACTCAAAGCTTGAGGTCTTTTCCGCCTTGTATGTCTGTGGATTCATCAGCCGAATCCGCTGCGGCTTCGTACGCCTGCCCGTTTTGGTCCAGAATGTTGACAAAGCTTAGATGTCACACTCAGCACTTGTACGTACTTGTATCGGATGCGGTGAAATGACTGACTAGAATGGCGACAATAAATGCCGAAACTGCAATTTCAATGTGGAACAGCTTTGAACTCAAGAATAATACACAATGGGTCTGTCTCAAAGTCCATGATTCCTCTCACGTGTGTTTGAAATTATCGTACCCTCGATGGCAACAGCGACAACCTAAGACACCTATCCTATGCTATGGCCTAAGCTACGATCACTGTAGTGTAAGCTACCGCTCATTGTTTTACCTTCTAGGTATAAACAGAAGAGATCTGCTCACTAATAGCAAGAGATACAAAGTGGCCTAGCGGAGTAGACCCATCCGCCTGCACTCCATGTTCCTCCATATCACGACATATCTTATCGATGTACTCGCCGGCTCCCGAAAGGTGTAGAATACGTGCAATAGCACAATGGATCGCTAGCAAGGTGTTAGTAACCGAGGGGAATAGCTACTGAAGTTGCAGCCAAGACTTTACCAGGCAGGAAGAAGTTGTCAAAAAGATACTCGGCAAAGCTGAAGAACTTGGCACGCACATCTTCGAAGCTGAGATGATAGGGTCGCACCCATCAATTGCAAGATCGAGGGTTTTGAAAAAAAGGCGTAAGAAGTAGTCTCCAGATGCCTCCGAGCGCGTATATTCATAGGTGTAACGAACAAGCCGAGGATGGCTATAGTTGTCGACAGGTATGCCTCTGTCGAAGTGCTGACAGATGTCACGGAATCTTTGGCGAGCCTGGTTGCGCTGCTCTGTCCCCAAGGGCGGCGGGGGTGGAGAAAAGTTAAGGACCCCTTCGAGTGATGACTGGTGGCGGTGGAGTGGCGCGGCCATTGTGCCAAGGGGATAGGGTGGCACTGGAGAAAGGAGGTAGGAAGGCAACAGCAAACAACATCAATGGCAGTGAGCACGGAAATATATAGGAGGAAATGAGTGCTGTGCCTGGCTGGCTGGCTGGTATACATACCTGCGTCGTGAGGTACGTCGCCCAGTAGCGAGTAGGACTAAGCGCAGTAGTGGAGGGCTCCGAGGGCTTAGTGCTAGCAACAGTATCTAATCGCTAGCCTGGTGCTGTCAGATCTGAGCCAATCATATGCAGTCTGGTGAGAATTGTCTGTGTATTCTATTCTTTGGATCCTCTTGGCGACAGTGAAGACGTACTTGGATGCCAAGCCTCAGACGTGCTGGATCTTGCGCCCATGAGCTCTGAGCCTGGAGAAAACTCGACGGGCTTTGAGGGCTGGGCATCAATCTCGACGGGTGCAAGCCTGGAGAATGCTCAGACAGGCCTTGGATTGCCGGATCCTACAGTCCTGAGCCTTGCGACTGGAGAAGACTCGAAACAGAGCGCAAGCGTTACGCCAGGGACGGGAGAGGGTTGCTCTACAAGGGAACAATATCAAGATTCGTTATTCTCGGTGCCTGCAGTTCGCGAAGCGCACAGGTCATCTTATCTCACGTAGCCGCCAGTTACGGAACACGGCATGTTGTTTTCAAGAGCGGCTACACGCGAGGCTTGACAGGTTTCAAAACCCTAACTCTAGAAATGTAAATTGTGTCGTTTTGTAGCCGGTGCTTGTTAAAGGAATGATGCATAAACCCGCAAGGAAGTGAGGCCGTTTTCGCGACGAAGCCTGAGCTTAGCCGACACATGTACGTCGCTGACTGACCTTGGTCGTATGCGACGGTGATATTCCTCTGAAGTTCAAGGTCTCAAATTTGGCGATGATTGTGGTGGCGGCGGCTTATGTGGCAGTGTTCGTGATTCTCGAATAACTGAAACAGCCTAGCGTTCTGCCCCAGGGCGGACACTAGCGATGGTTTAGCGGCGTTCATATCTTACCCAGTCCTAATGTAGGTCAAATAGGGATCTCAAGAGTACCTACTACAATATCAAATTTATTATCATTTCGGATCCGAATCTACTCTCGGAGGCGGCACCATGAACGACAACAAGAATCAAGTTCCTTTCTGGAACCCCGCGACCTAGGAAGTCAGCATCGTCACCACCTATGCACATTGCAGGAGCGACCACGTGCCGACCGGCAGACCAGCAACCATCCGAGTGGTCTGCCCCAGTCCGAAGGAGCTCTGGGAGAGTATAGTTTGTACTGATCACCTATCTATCCTACTTGTACCAAGCGTGGGATGTACGTAACGCCTTTGCTGCCTTGGGACGCGACCAGCCCTTGAACATCTCGACCACCATGACAGAAGTGGGCTTCCCCGCCATCAAGTTGGACGACATCGAGCGATGGGCCAAAGCGGATACTTGATTATTCTGGCAGATTCCAGACATGTAGCTGCCTGATTATCAGGACAAAGAGTCCTCGCATATATGAGGAAGTGAGGTAGCATAGACATAGCACTGAATAGATTGCCTTTGCACCTCAGTTCAGATAGATCTTCTCGGGTGGCACTTTCGGTCCTGCCCGTCTGGACCAACGAAGCCACAGACAAACAATGAAGGCTCCCATATCGGCCGTCGTCTCGTGGATAGAGGAGGATTGGGTTCCTTGGTTCAGTCCAGGGTTACTTTGTTCAAGTAAGAGAAAGACATTCTTGGACGGTCGCTTTATCGATCGGTCGACACATGGTCCTTGTTCAGGTTGGCGACCTTTTGGTTCGAACCCCGCCATCCCGCAGCCACCACCTCAGCACCACCTCCATCTCGTCTAATCCAGAAGGGCCGTCACTGTTTTCAGGCTCAGATTGCGCAAGGGTAGCAAGGGTCTTGGCCTCGTTCCATTATTGGACTTTGATCGACTCGACAAGCGAGGTGTAAAGGCGGTTGCTACTCATTACTCGTGGTTTCGTCGGGTAGATCGAAGGGCTCGTTAGGCGGCGCGGAATTGAGCCAGCCACGGATAGCCGGGGCGACCTCGAGCCAGACGGTGTCGATGTCCTTGTCGAGGGTCTGCAGGGCGAAGACGGTGAGCTCAACCTCGTTGTCGGCGAGGATAAACCGGACTAAATAGCGTAAGTGGAGTAGCGGGTATGGTGGAATGATGGCGCTGCAAAGAAAAGAAAAAGCAGATGGCCGCAGAGAGTTGCCAGTGAACATGCGGCGGCGACACTGAAGTGGCTTCATGGCTGCTTTATGGCGTGAGTAATGTACCAACTAACTGGTCTATTGGGCCAGGGAGGAGCTAAACGCACGGGCTTCAGCGCCATGAGTTTTGCTCTGGGGCCGGTGCGCCATGCCAGACCACCCACGGGTAACGCCCGTGGCAGCCATAGACACCCCAAAGTGATTGACTTTGTGATGATTGAGAAAATTATCCTGCAGCTCCGCCGCTCTTAGCAAAATGCAAAAACTTCTTCTGTATCGCCATGCAAGTATTCCCTGCTAGGCCAGAACAATAGGCCTGTTGGATTGTTGGTCTGTAACATAAGTCTCGCGGAGGTATGGCAAGAGATCACGTGGAAGATCAAACCAGTGCTCCTCTCAACTAGATAAAACTATTTATAATATATTCGGATGATCTCTTAAAAGAAGAGATTTATATAAAAGGGGTTACACCTCTAATTTATACATAAAAAAAATTATTTAACTTAGTGCCTAAGTAAGCCTTCTTTTTTAAAAACCTATATATACGTAATATACTTTTTAGCTTTACTATTATTTATAATTGCAAAGCTAAATAACTATATATATAAATAAATAAAAAAATAATAACTATATATTTAATATATTTTTATTAATATGTTTTTAAATATAGTTTTAATTAAATAAAGCATTATAATTGCTTATATATTTACTTTTTTATATAGTTAAGCTTTTTATAATATTAACTTTTTTTTTTTTTTCTTTTTTTTTAGTAATTAAAATAATTTTATAAATAACTTTTAAAAAGCTTTTATTTATATATAAATAATTATATTAACTTAGTTTTTACTATATAATAATTAATTATTAATTATATTATTTTTATAAGTAATTTTAAAATAATTATATATTTTATAAATAAAATTTATTAGTTTATATTTAAAAATATTAACTTTTAATTAGTACTAATAATAACTTTAGTTTATTTATAAATATTAATGCTATTAAAAGTATATTAAAAAAATAAATAAGTATAAAAAAAGCTAATTAATATATAATATTTATATAATAAATAATAAAAAAACTTAATAATAAATAAAAGCTATTTAAGTTATTATTATAAAAATAATTTATAAATACACTTTTTAGTTTTATAAAAAGCTAATTATATTACTTATTTTAAGTTTTTTTTTTAATAATAAACTTAATTTTAATTTTAAATAAACTTCCGTTTTTTAATTACTTAATACTAATATTAATATTAACGCTAATACGTTTTTCGCTTTTTTTACTACTTTTAAAAAAGCTGTTGCTTAGAAAAACAAATATATTAATAATAATAAAAAGCTTACTAATAATAAAGCAAGTATAACAAAAAAAAAAGAAAAAAAAAAAAAAAAAAGCTAATAATATTAAACTATTTATACTTTACACTAAATACGTATTATAAGCTCCTTTATTTTATTTATATAAATTTAGTTATATTAAATAATTTAAATAACATTTATTTTAATATAATAAATATATATAATATTTAATATTAATACTATATTTTTAAGTATATATATATTTTTATATATATTAAAGTTTTTTTTAAAAAAGTAATAACTTTTATATTAACTTAATTATATAACTTTATATATATTTTATTTATAGCTTTTTAATTTACAAAAGTTATAAAATATAATACTAATTTTTTAATAAAACTTATATACTTTTTTTTGTTTAAACTAAATAATTTATTAACTTATATTTTAATTTAAAAGCTTGTTTTGCTTTATATTACTATTTATATACTTTTTTATTTTACAAAAAAGCATTATTATATAATAATAAAAATTAAAAAGCTAATAATAAAAAAAAAAGTAAGTAATTTAAGTTTTAATATTTATACTACTATTAAAACTATTATTATTATTAGTATTACTATATTTAGTAAAACTAATAATTTTTTTATTAAAATTGTTACGCTTTTTATTTAAAATATATATAATATATTTATTATAATATAACGTATAAAAATTGTATAACTTATTATAAGCTAATTTTTCGCTTTTATATAAAAAAAAGGTTAAATATACGTTTTTTTAAGCTTTAAACTAAATATTTTTAAATAGCTTTTTTTTATAAGCCGGTATATTTAAAATTAAAAAAACTTTTTTTTTTCACTTTTTTATTTATAATATAACTTACGTTTTATAAATTAATAAAAATACAAAAATATTTAAATTATATTTATAATAAGTTTTTTATAAAATTATTAATAAATATTTAATTAGTAAGTAAATAAACTACTTTAAATAAGCTTTTAAAATACTTTTATTTAAATTATATATTTTTAATATTTATATAGTATAACTAAATATTAATTCTTTTATTTTCTTTAATTATAAAATAAATTATTTAAATATTATCCAAATAAATTATTTAGTTTTAATTAAACTTTAATTTAATATTTATAAAAAGCCTTTTTAATATTATTATTTCCTTATTTATAAAGTTTAAAGTATTAATTTTAGCTTTAGTAATTAAAGTAAATACTATATTTTAACGTATAGCTTTTTAAAAAATTATATTTTTAAATAGAAATATAATATATTTATATAATAAACGTTTTATAATTTAATTATTTATAAAAAAAGTATTTTTAGCAATTAATAACATTTAAACGCTATAATTTTAGTTTTTAAACATAATATTAAAAAACTATTTATAATATAAATAGTAAATTACTTAAAAAGCAATTTTAATATAATTAAAACTAAAGTTAATAAAGTATTTTAATAATTAAAACATTATAAATATTATATTTAATTTAATTATAATTATAATATAAAAAATTAATTTAATAAGCTTTTAAAATAGCTTTATATAAGCTTTAATAGTAGTTTTTTTATATACAAGGATTTTTTTAGTTAATAAAAAAATAATTAATATTTAGTTTTTATTAACAATATTAAATTATTATATAATTTTCTTAATATACTAATTAAAAATTAATATAATTATTTATTTAATATAGTTTTTAATTACTTTAATTTTTAAAAACTAACTAATTAAGCTTTAAGTTTTAACTTTATAAGCATTTTTAATTATATTAATTAACTAAGTATTTAACTTTTTATATTTCTTATAATATAATATTAAAAAATTATTTATATAAAAAATTATATATACTTTATAATTTTTTTAATAAAACAAGCAAAGCTTTTTAAAAAAAGCAATTAGCTTGTTTTTTTTTAATATACTTACAAATTCTTTTTATTAAAAAAAAAGAAAACTTTTTAAATTATATAACGTTTTTTTTAAAAAAGCTACTTTGTTTTCCTTTTTATATTTTTTAAAAAGTTTATAAATTACAAACTTTTAGCTTTTTTTAAAAGCTTTTAAAAATATATTAATTATATTAAAATACTTAACTTTTAAGTTAAACTAAGCAATAATAACTATTAAAATTTTAAAGCTTTTTATTATAAATATTATAATATATATAAATATAATTAAATTTATTATTTAAAAATTGTTTTTTATTATAAAATATAATTTATATATATTAAAAAACTTATTTTTATTAAATTTATATATAAACACTTATATTAATAAAAACAGTTTAGTTTTAACTTTATTACGTAGTATTAATTTAAAAGCTTTTAGCTTTTTTAAGTATTAATATTTTAAAGCAATATTTTCTTTAAATTAATTACTTAATAAATACTTCGTTAAATTATACCACGTTTTTAAAAGTAGCTTTAATAAATTGTTTTAATAAATTTTAAATTATTAAAAAGTAGCGCTAATACGTTTTACATCGTATTATTGTATTACAATTATAATTACAATATAAAGTATTTTATAATTTTAATATAGCTTTAAAATATTTTTCAGCTAATTAAATATAAAAATTAAAGTAAAGTTATAATAGTTACAATTTTAAAAGGCTAGGTTTTCCTACTTTTTATTATTAAAATGTAATAATATAAAAAATAAGCTTATATATTTTTTAAAAGGCTTTCTTTTTAAGTATTAACTTATTTTTACAGCTTATAATACAATTTTTTAATTTTATTACTACTAAATTAAATACCCGTTTATTACTATAATATTTTTAATTAGGTTTTCTTTTATTAACAAGTTTTTAATTACTTTTTGTTTTACAAATTATACTTTTTAAAAAAATTATAAATTATTATTAATATATATAACTAAATTAAAAGTTTATATAAAATTTTTTTAAAAGCTTTACGTTAATATATTAGTTAAATTAAAAGTTTTTATAAAACCTTTTTAAAAGTTTAATATTAAATTAAAAGTTTTTATAAAAATTTTTTAAAAGTTTTAAAAATTATTAAAACTAAAAATAATTTATATAAAATTTTTTTAAAAGTTTTAAAAAGTATTAAGTTATTTTTTTTGCTTATTAAATTATTAAATTAGTTTAAAAGTTTTAAAAAAAGTTATAAATTCAAACTAATTATAATAAACATTTTAGCTTTTTTTAATTTATTTATTTTACAGCTTTATTTTTAATTTATAATTTTTTAATTAATTACTAAAAAATTGGTTAAATATAATAAAAATACTTTTAATTTTATTAAAAATATTAACATTTTTTTATAAGCTATTAACAACTTTAAATTTTAAATATTAATTACTTTTTTTATATTTTCTAATAAAAACTTAATTATTATAATTTTTTAAAAAAAAATTTAATTAATTAGTTATACTTATTATTTAAAATTTTTAAAGTAAAAAAAATCCTTATTAAAATAAATATTATAAATTATAATTACTTTATTTAATTAAAAAATTTATGTTTAATATAAATTAATAGTTTAATATTTAATTAAATAATTAATATAAACTTACTAATTAGTTTTATAAGCTTGCTAATTTCTTTTAATAAACTTATTTATTTTTATAAAATAAGTTTTATAATTATATATTTTAATTATATTTTAATTAAACTTAAAATTAATTATAGTACTAATTATTTATTTAAACAAATATTATTTATAATATTGTTTAAATTAAATAAAAAGCATTTTTAATAAAATATAAAAATCGTGCGTTTTTAAAAAGCTTTTATTATATAATTAAACAGCTGTTTAAACTATTTTAATTTAAAGCTTTTTAAAAAGGTTAGCTTTTTTAAGCATTTTTAACAATCAATTAACTATTTTTTAACTTGCTCGCTTTTTTTCTTTTATAAGCTTTTTAATATAGCTTAGAAAAAACTCCAATATAATTCCTTTATTTTAAATCCAAATTTAAAATAAAGTAAAGCCAAAATTGCAAATTATAGCCCTTTTATTATTACTATATATAATACAAATAAAAAGCTTAAAATAACATATTATTTAATATTTAAAGCATTTTAAATACTTAAATACTTAAAACCTAATTTTTTAAATTAAAACAAACATATAAGTTATATTATTATATTCGTTTTTAATTACAAAAAACTAATATGCTTTATTAAACTTTTTAAAGTAATTAAAAAAAATCCTAATTAATACGTTAAAAAAAACGCACTACGCGTTTTTTTAACAGTTTTTTAAAAATTATATATAAAACGTACATTTTAATATACATTATACATTTAACTTATTTTATTCTTTTGATTTTTATATTTTTAGTTTAATAAACTAGTATTTTAAATATACGTAATTTTAAATACTTTAATTTTCTATATTATAAGTTTTTAAATCCTTTACAATTTTTTAAAAAATTTATTAAAAGTTTTTATAAGTAATAAAAAAAGCTTGTAATTAAGCTTATAATACTTAATAAAATTATTTAAAGTACTAATATAAATATAATTATAAGTTAATTGTTTAAATAAATAAAAATAAAATTATATTTAAAAAAAACTAAATTATAATATTTAAATAACTATTTAATTACTACGTTTAAAAAAAGCATTTTATAGTATAAAAAGCAGTTTAAACTATAATACTAAATTCTTTTTTTATTTAAATAAGCTTTTAAAACTATATTTATATAAAAGTTTTTTATTAAAACTACGTTTTTTAAAGTAAAATTAATAATATTTAATTTTTTTGCATTACTAAAAATATTGTAAATAATTTATTTACTTTTATTAAGTATTAAAAAAGTAGTAATACTAGCTTTTATAACGTTTTTATTTTTTATATATTTTAAAAAACTAAATATTAAAAGATTTTTTATATTAATTATATATAAAGCTTTATAGTTATTAAATATAGTACTTATATAAAATAAGTAAATTTTATATTTAAAAGTAATATAAACTTTTAAATTTAAATTAATACTTAAAAAGAAAGTATAATTAATTATTATATATACGAAATTAAAATTAAGTTATTTTTATTAAAATAATCGATTTAAAAGCCGTTTTTAAAGCTTAACTTTTTATTTTTAGTTTTTAATTCTATTTTTTATACTTTTTTAATAAGTATTACTTTAGCGCCTTTTTATAAATTCAATTTTTTTAGTTAATATTTTTATAATTTTTTTATTAAAAAAGCTAATAATTGCTTTTTACAAGCGTTTATAAATATAAAAAAGCTAATAATGCATTTCTTTTAAATTAAATAAGCAAAAACATTTATAACTTAATTTAACTAATTTTTTTAGCTTAGTTAATTTATTATAATTATTTAAAAAATTATTAAACTAATTAATAAACTTATTATTTAAAATTATAAAAAGCATATTATTTATATATTTGCTTTTTAAAAGTTTTTTATAAATTATATTTAAAAAATTTTTATTATATTATTTTAAAAAAATTATAAAGCGTTTTAATTACTTATTTTTTATAAAATTACTAAGTTATTAACAAGCTTAATTTAAAGTTATTTTAATTTAAATTACTTTTAAAAAGTTTTTAATTATAAATACACTTTTAATTTTAGTAAAATTAAGTATTTTTACTTTTAAAAAAGCTTTATATTATATTAAATACTAAATTTTAAACTTTATACTTTTTTATAACGCTTTAAAAAAAGTATTACAATATTTTTACTAAATAGTTATTTAAATAATTAATAATATAAAAGCTATAAAATCTTAAATAGCTTTAATTAGTTATTAAAAATCAATTATATTAATTAATACAATTTATATAATAATAAGTTATAAAATTATTAAATTAATTATAATAGTAATTTAATTAAGTTATTTACTTTTAATTTGCTATAAAAAAAATACAAATTTTATTAGTAAGTTTATTTTTAATTTTTTTATTTTTAAAATTAATTATAAAAAATATAAGCACTTTTTTATACTTATTTATAAAGTTAAATAATTAATTATTAAAAAATAACTAATATTTTTTTTATATTTATTTAAAATTACACTTTTAATAGTTTTTTAAATAAAAAATAAAAATATATAATTTAAATTAAATAAAATATTAAATTTAAAATAAAACTTTAAAGTATTATATTAGCTTAAATAATTATACTAATTATAAAAAAAAGTATTTTTTTTTTTAATTTTTTTAATAAAGTTAAAAAATATAGTAAATAAAATAATTAGTAAATAAAAAATTATAAGCAATTTAATAATAAATTATATAAAAAAAAAAGATTTTAAATAATATATTTAAATAAATTATAAGTTAATAAAGTTTTTAAAAAAAGTATTAGTTTTAAAAACGAACTAAACTTATAATTTTTACGGAAATATAACGAAAAATCACGTAGAAAATCAAACTAGTGCTTCTTTTAACTAAATAAAACTGTTTATAATGTATTTGGATAATTTTTTAAAAGGAGAGATTTATATAAAAAGGGTTGCACCCCCGATTTATACACAAAAGAAATCACTTAACCTGGTGCCTAAATGAGCCTTCTTCCTTGAAGACCCACATATACGTGACAATAAGGCTATATACATTATCTTTCATTGAATTGGCTGAAGGCATCTAAAGGCCGGCTTGTTCAAAGCTAAGGTATCCTGTATCGAAGTAGAGCTTTGACTAATTATTACCTTCTCCTAGTGCAATATTTGCAACGCCCGCGAATTTCACCACGACCATCGTACCATAATTCTCTGAAGAGTCTGGGTTGTTCTTCATCCGGGTCCTCTTCGGCTGCACAGTGGTCGTGACAATTGTCGCACTCAGCCGGAAGCACCTCGTGCGGCGGCGATGTCCAATGCTTCCCATACTGCTCCGCCATGAACAGAGTAAAAACGCTGGCAGAAAGGATAGGGATCTTCTCAAACCGCTCTCGGTGTGGGTCGTCGTCAAGTAACCCGAATCTCGTCATTGAAAAGAACTCCATGAAAGTTTGGTGCAGTTTCGCTGAGGGCTTGCGGCGAACGTAGATGGTCTCAGCTACTTTGAAAAAAGGGTCGATAAAATCAGCAAGGATAGTGTCCGAGCAATCTCTATCCCATTTGCCGCCGGGCTTCTTCGGAAAATGCTGCTGCAAAACTTCCGCGTTCTCTAGAAGGTGTGGGCGAAGGTAGCCGGCAAGTAAATCTTCCAGTCCGCTGTAACAGAAGAAATCTGCCACTTCCATGACTTCCGCGACGGCTGACGGCAGCGTGCCACGGTCTTTGAGTTGTTCGGCTAGTTCCGGCGCAGCTAGTAAATGAAAGCGTCAATACGGCGTCGCCGTGTGGTCGACAACACTGTAAGGCTACAGACCTTTCCCTGTGTAGATACACGTGATGAGCCATTCGACTTTGTGGGGCTCCTGTTCATGAATGGCCATCTCCCCGGTCGAGGCTTCCTATGTACACCCTTCGTTAGGCAGCTTGGATGATAGTGAGAACGGGTGGCATCGAAATCTAACATTGAAAGTGCCTGTAAAGGCCGCCTTGAAATATTCGCACCGGGTACAAATGACGGCCTTGTGCAATTTCCATTCCTTCTCACCACAGGTTACCCTCACATCTGAGAAAAGTCCAGTCTTAAGCAACCTGCCCATGTACAGATGGTGTAATTAGCCTTTACGTCCAACAACTGGGGTACATGACGCACTCCTCATCGAAGCTGGTAGAGGTCACAGTCGGCGCTAGATCATTGGTCTCACTTCTAGAGTCGCCGGCGTCACTCGTATCGGACACTTCGCCTATAGAGTCGCTTGCATAGCTTGCAGCATTCGCCATGTCGCACTGCTTTCTCTGCTGAAAAGTTCGACAAGAAACTCACGACCGCGCGCGTTGGTCCGCCCTAATTCTTGCCGCAAAGGGGGCTAATATATTAGTATTAGAGTCGTGGAAGTATATTTCTGGTACCGATCTTCTCAGAAGCCGCGTCTCATTGGGTGGGTGAGAGACAGATGATGATTTAAGACGCTTCGTCTTGTTGTGATGGCTCAATGATAATTTTTACTCCGTTGCAGGCATCCATTATGCCTTGGACCTTGATTGGACGGACCAACGTGGTAGGTAAGCCAAGCCCCCCCCACGGGCCACCCCCTCGCAGGCCACTAAAACCGCGTAGCGCGTTTTTCGCGTTATTTACTTTTACTACTTATTTCCTTTTACTTCTTTTTTTTTTCTCACACTTTTATTTATATTAATTAAACGCCCCTTTTTTTTATTTAATAATATTTAATATAAATAAAAAAATATATATAAAAATTATAATTTATTAAATTAAATTAAATATATTTTTATATAATATTATAATTAATTTAAAATTTTTAAGTTTTATTTGTAAATGTAAAATATAAAATAAATTTATTAAAAAAAAAAGTAAATAAAAACTTTTAAATTTTGTTTTTTAATTTAAAAAACTAATTAAATTAAATTAAGTTTTATTATTATTATTATTAATTTAATTTTATAAAAAAAATAATATTATAAATATTGTAAATATAATTTTAAAATTAAAATTATAAAAATATATATTATTAATTATTTAAAAGTTAATAATATTATAATAATTATTAAATAAAAAATATATATTATATAAATATTTATTTATATAAAAAAAAAAGAAGAAAAAGTAAAATTTTATATTATATAATAAAGTTTTATTAAATAAAACTTTATTAATATTATATAATAATAAATTTATTAAATTATATAATTTTATATACTAAAATATATAAAATATAAAAAAAAATTATAATTAATTAAAATACTAAAGTTTTAATATTAGTTTTTTTTTTTTTAATTATAATTTACTATTATATTTTTTATAAAAAACTATTTAATTAACATAAAAAAAAAAAAAAAAAAAAAGTACGTTATATAAAAGTAATTATAAAACTTGTTTAGTTTTTAAATAGTTTGTATATTGTATAATTGTTTTACGTTTAAGTTTTTTGCATTTTTTTTTTTTTTTTAGGTTTATATAATTAATTAGCTGTTATTACAACAATAATAATAATAATAACATTAATATTATTTGTATTTGCGCCCGCTTACGTATATATATATATACGTACTACTATTACCGTTATTAATAACGTTATATTATTTAATTTTTTTACGCTTTTTAAAAGCTTTGCTATACTTATTAACTCGAAACGAACTATTAATATTTGTTAATTTAAAAACTTTATATAATACTTTAATACTTATTATATATTTTTATTATTTATAAAATAACTACGTATTTATTATATAATAATGTTATTTTATATAAATATATATGTTTTATATTTAATATTTTTATATAAAAGTAAACTAATATTATATTTTATATAAAAAAAAAAAAAAAACTATAATAGTTATATTATTTAAAAATATTAAATTTTAAGTTTTTATAATTAATAATTTAAAAAAAGCCAATTATTACTTTTTATACTAAAAAAACTACTTTTATATACTATTTATTTAGTTATATAATAAGCTTATAAAGTTTTATATAGTTTAACGTATTATACAAGATTATTTCGTATATAAGCTTGTTTCGCACTTTAAAATTAAATATTTATATTTAATATTAAACTTTTAATAAAAAATTAAAAAGAAATTAGAAAATTACTAAGTTAAAAAAATCTAGTATATAATTATTTAATAAACAAAGTAATGTTTTCTCCTATTTTTATATAATTTTATTTTAGTGTGCATTTTATAGTTTTTTAAAGTATATTAAACGTATATTAAATTAACTTTTGTTGAACGCTAAAGCTATTAAATAAAATAGCAATAAAGTTAAAAAAATTAAAGTATATAAAAATTAGAATTCTAAGTTAAATAAAACTAACCTAAGATTTTTCTAATTTCTTTTCGAATTTTAATAATTGTTTTTATATTTTGATTATGTAATACGTTAAATTTAAATAAGTTAAATACTAAACCTGCTTAAAAAATTAGTAAAAATTTGGAAAAATTAGGGTTAATAAAGAAAAAAAAGCTAAATTCAATAAAAGCAGTCTTATAATTTTCTAATTTTATTTAAAATTATTATATTATTTTTTATATTTATTGTAAATATTAAATATTTAATTATTTAAAACTTAAATATAAATTCGAATTAAAATTATAAAAATGTCGGGGTTGTTTTATTAAATTTCACTTCTTTTCTTTACTAACTCTAATTTTTTTAATCTTTTTACTAATTTTTTAAGCAGGCTTAATATTTAACTTATTTAAGTTTAACGTATTATATAATCAAAATATAAAAACAATTATTAAAATTCAAAAAGAAATTAGAAAAATCTTAAGTTAGTTTTATTTAGCTTGAAATTCTAATCTTTATATATTTTAATTTTTTCAATTTTATTACTATTTTATTTAATAGCTTTAAAGTTTAATAAAAGTTAATTTAATATATATTTAACGTACTTTAAAAAATTATAAAATGTATATTAAAATAAAATTATATAAAAATAAAAGAAAATATTACTTTATTTATTAAATAATTATATATTAGATTTTTTAAACTTGGTAATTTTCTAATTTTTTTTGATTTTTTATTAAAAGTTTAATATTAAATATAAATATTTAATTTTAAAGTGCGAAACAAGCTTATATGCGAAATAAGCTTATATAATACGTTATACGTATATAATTTAAAAAAGTTTTTCTTTTTTAAATTGTTATTATATAAATAAGTATTAAAGTAATATTTGTACGTTATAAAAATATTATAAATAAGTGGTTTTACTTTAAAAAAAAAAGAAAAAAAAAAAAAAAAAGGAAAATAAAAAGTTATTATATAAAATTTTTAAAAAAAAGAAAAAAAAAAAGTTATACAATTAAAGCTTTTAAATATAGTTTTTTTCAAATGTTTTTTAAAGTATAAATAAAACTTTTTTTTTATTATTTTTTTAATTTTTTTTTTATATAATAATATAATAAATTACTTTTTTTTATAATTTTTTAATAAGTATTTTAATTAATATAATAAGTTAATTACTTAAAATTAAAGTTTTAAAAGCTATATTTAATATATATTTTCTAAAATTATTTACTAAATTATTTTTTTTATTAATTTATTATGCTTTAAAAATCTTTTTTTTATATAATTTTTAAAATAATATAATATTAATTATTAATTATTTTTTTTAAATTATATTTAATTTAATTAAATAATTATATAATAATTTTAAATTTATATATAAAACTAAAAAAATTAATAATAATAAAAATAAAGCTATAATTTTTAAAATTATTATATAAAATATAATTATATTATTATATTAATTTATTATATTATATATAATATATTTGTCGAAATAGAATTACTATGTTAATTGCAACGCAATTCGTATAAAACAATAAGTCTTCGAACTTAGTACGAATTAAGTCTTTTACCTCTGCACGAAAAGGCATAAAAAGGGAGTTTCTTACTTCTTTATTGTACAACTAGTTTTCCCTTTTTTTTTTAGTGTGGTATAATAAGTAAAAACTGTGTTTACTACTTTTGCAAACGTATATACCGCTTTAAAAATATATATACAACCTTATTTAAATACTAATTAGTATTTAAATTTTATTTTTTTTATATTTTAAATATAGCTTTTTATATAAAAATAGATTTTATTTAATATAAATTAGTTATAAATAATAACGGGATTTTTATTTAGTTATATAAAGGCTGTATATTTTATATTGTATTTCGGTTCTTTTAGTTTTGCTAATAAAAAGGAGAGATTAATTACTTATTTGTACTTTAAGTATAGCTTTTTATACAAATATTTAATTAATAGTATATAATTATATTAATTTAATTATTTGTTATACGAAAAGCTAAATAATACTTTTTTAAATTATTTATTGTACGTAAGCTAATAATACTTTTTTTAACTAACTGTTATACGTAAATTAAATAACCTTTTTTTAATTACTTATTGTACAAAAAGCTAAACAATACTTTTACCTTTTTAACCCCGTTGTTATATACTTAGCTAAACAATACTTTTAATTACCCGTTATACGAATAATTAAATAGCACTTTATTTCTAACTGCTATTGCTACACATTAGGTTAAGCAATACTTACTAATCCTGTTTATTATACGTAAGCCGTATAATATATATTATATATTCGGGCCCCCTTTTTTCTGTATAAAAGCACTTTAACGAAAGTACTTACGTATATAAAAGGGCCTCTCCTTCTCTCTCCTGTAAAAAGGCCTTAACGGAGGTTTTAAGTAAGAAAGTAAGAAGTATTGCTTTTTATTATACGAAGCCCTTAACGAAAGTCTTTCTGTATAATAAAGAAAGAACACCTTTTCTCCCTTGTAAAAAAAAAGGTATTTAACTTTTCTTTTATATAAAAAAGCTTTAACAAAGGTTTTTCCTTATAAGGAAAAGGTTATAAATACTTTTTGTTTTTTATACGGATTATATATTATACAAAGTAAGTTTTTTAAGTTAAAAAAGTATAGGTTTTTTTTTATAGCTAAAAGCTACGCGTATAAAGCGTATTTATATATTTATTATTGTACAACTTAAAAACAAGCTAAATTGTAACTAAAAAAGATTTTTCTTAGTGTTAAAATAGGATTACTATATTAGTTGTAACGCAATTTGTACGGAATAATAAGTTTTTAGACTTAGTACAAATTAGGTTTCTTACTCCTGTACGGAAAGGCATAAAAGGGGAGTTTCTCACTTTTTTGTTGTACGACTAGTTTTTCCTTCTTTTTTTAGTGTGGCATAATAAGTAAAAATTGTGTCCACCACTTTTGTAGGCGTATATGCCGCCTTGGAAATATATATGCAACTTTATTCAAACAATATTTATATTTATTTAATTTTTAATATATAATATTTTTTTAAATTTTAAAGTTTAAACTTTTTTAATTTTTTATATAAAATTTATTTATTAATATAATAAAGAATTTTATTTAAAAAATTAAGTTTATATTATTTATAAATAAATTATTTATAAAAATAAAAAGCTTTATATAAAAAAAATTAAAAAAAATAAATAAAAAACTATAGTTTATATTTTTTATTTATTATTTATATTATAATATTAGTATTAACTATAATTAATATTATGTATTTATATACGATACTTTTTTGTATTACTGTTTAGCTAAGCCGTAAGCTTAGTTGTTTAAACAGTATAGCTAAGCAAAATTCTTTTTTTTTAAAGGAATTTTATATATAAAGGTTTTATTTTTATATTTAAATAAATTAAAAAAATAAATTAAATAATTATTTATATTTACTTTTTATTTATATATAATATTGTACTTTTTTAGCTATATAATATTAATTAGTATTTTTAATTAAAAAATATAAATTAGCAAAATAAAAACGGAATTTTAATATAATTATACTTTAATAATAAGCTTTTATATAAACTATATATTTTATATTGTATTTTAGTTTTTTTAATAATAAGTTAATAAAAAAAAAAAATTAATTACCTTTTTTGTACTTTAGTTTAACTTTTATACAAAAGTTTAATTAATAGTATATAATTATATTATTTTTGATTTTAATTATATAAACTATATAAAAGTTTGTTTTATAATTAAAAACCTTTTTTTATTTACTATAATATTAAATAATAATTATTTGTATAATAGTTATTAAAAATAAACGTATAAAAATATAAAACTTTTTAAAAAATAGCTTTTAGTTTTTTTTATTAACTTTTTATACGAATTTATAATAAAAAAAATCTTAGAATTTATTAGTATTTCTTTAACTGCTATATAAAAAATAATTAAACTTTATATATATAATAATACTTTATATAACTTTTATATAATAACTTTAAAAAAAATTAATATATAAATTATATACTTTTATACTAAGTATAACTAAAGTTTATATAAACTAAAAAATTTTTAAAAATTACTAATTAAAAATTTTAAGCTAATTAAAATATAAATATTTTAATATATTAATAATAAAATTATTATTAAAATTTATAATATATTTTATATAAAAAGTGTTTTAAATTAAAAGCTTATATTATATTAAAAGAAAAACTATATTATATAACTTATAAAAAGCAATTTTATTTTAATATATAAACTTTAATTTTTTATATAAAGATTTTAAATATATTTTGTTTTTTTTAAAAAAAAAAAGACTATATAATTATTAATTTCCTTTATTTTAAGCTAATAACTTTTAAATTAAAATTAAAACCTATTTATATAATAAAAAAGCTTTATTATATTTATTTTTAAAATTAAATTATAGTTTTAAAAAAACCTTTATATATAAAGTTAAAAAAAGCTTTTTATTTAAAAGAATATACTTTTGTGCAATAAAAGGAAATTAAAAGCGCATTTTTAAAAAATACTTTTTTTTATTAAACGTTACTTGTTTTTTATATTAAGTAATAACCTTATTATATAATCCGGGAATATATTACATTTTTAATATATAATAAAATACTTAGTTTTTTAATACTTTTTGTAAATTTTTAAATAACTAACTTTTTATATAATATTGAATATTAAAGTACTTATATTTTAAATTTAAATTTTATTTATATATAATATTTAAAATAAAATTATTTTTTTAACAAAATATTAAATATTTTTTAAAATTTAGTAAAAAAAAAGAAATTACTTTGAAAAACTATATAACTTATTATATAATAAAGTACAATAATTTGTAAACTTTTATTAAAAACTCGAAATAATAAAAAAGTAGTTTTATATTATATTTTTTATTATTTTTATTAATTATATAAAGAATTACTATATATATTATATTAAACCTAATTATATATAAAAAGAAATATATAATATTATAAATTTGTATTTTAATATATTTATAAATTATAATTAATATTAAATTAATTAAATAAATATTACTTTTATATAAATATATAAGTAAAAAAAGGACTTTATTTTATATAAAGTATTAAAAATTATATTTAATAAGTTATTAAAAATATAAAAAGCATTTAAAATAAAGTATATAAATAAAATATACTTTAGTATAATTGTTATATAAATATATAAAAGTGTATTAAAATTTAAAATAATGTTTATTTTTTAAAAACTTATATATAAAAGCTTTTTTTTTGATTTTTACGCATGTTTTTAAATTAAAAGCAATTTATTAAATAAATACTTTATATAAAAAGTAGAAAATATATATTATATAAACTAATATTATAATTAAATTAATTAGTATTTTATATAAAGTAAAAATATTATATAATACTTAAAAAATACTTAAAAATAGTACTTTAATTAAAACTATATAAATATATATTTTTAAAAAAATATTTATATAAATAAAAAATACTTTATTTATTAAAAAAAAAAAT